>JAPMOQ010036552.1:2369182-2432474 GCA_026543055.1 Argiope trifasciata | reverse complement strand
AGAATCCGACATTTCATACGCACCAACCTAATAGATAAAAATATTTTGTACATAATAAAGTAATGAAAATAACGAAGTCATGATATATTAATCTGAAAGCGCTTTAGACGATCTAAATTATTAAGAAATTAATATCCAATAGAATTATATTTAAAAAAAGATCATAAAAAATTCGCAAGTGTAATATAAGGAAATATGTGGAAAAATATCTTCACATTACCTAAATATATGTCATATATATTAAACTAATTTATAAAAAACACTATTTGATTTAATAACTAGGATAAATATCACTATGATATTCAATTATATTTCTTTTATTTTTTAAATATTAAAATTACAAAAAGAAAGTATTGCAACTGTCAAAAACTTCAGTTTTGAAATTTATGATGATTTTTTTCATGTGTCCCTTTACTTGAAAATCAGATTTTTGCAATTATTTCTTTGAATTATGATCTTTTGAATTGTGAATTTGATTAATCATAAACTCTTCGAGCTACAAAATGAAATTTGGTATTAATTCTTACTGTAAATTAGCGCACTTGTAAGGAATTTCGAATAATTTAATAAAAATTTGTCTGTTCATTCTGTCCCAGGGATGCGACGAAAACTAAACTTGAAAAACTAGATGTATGAAATTTTCTTCGCCATTTTAGAGTCTAAAGTGTAGAGAAATTAAATCAAAATTTACTCCTTTGCCTGAATCTAAATGCTAATAATGTCTCATGTCCATGCTACCACGAAAAGGGGCTGCAATAGTCTCTGAGAGTAAGGACTCCTGAGCATCCAGCGGGCGGAAGTCTAACTGCTAATTTAGATGAAGATGACATGTACACATTCATGTGTACAACCTCATTTTCCAGAGTGGCTCATTCACACTCCTCACAAAAAGAATAGAGGAGGGAAAAAACACACACGCTCGAATCAAGACTCGAAATCGGGCTGCCCAAATCATGAGGAAGATGTACTACACCCAGACCAGGATGCATGTGCCAGAATTTTAGTGAAGGCGATTTATTAATTATTTAACGTTAATAAATCGAGTTATAAAACGTTAAACTTGAGATTTTATTGATAAATTTTAGCGAACTTTGTGAGATAGTTGATCGTCTATCGGCGTGTGTGCTTGTATCAATATAAACGTGGCAACTCGAAAGTGTAATGATTTATAGATATGAAATTTTCATCTTATAAATGAAATTGAAATTTTCTTTCGAATATTACCTATCTACATTAGTTGTCAAAAAGTTGTAAGTATAAATACAAGTGGTTAGTCTTTATTACTGTAAGTAGCAATAAACATTCTCGAGCGGTTTCTATTTATAAATTTCTAAGGACTTGTGGTTTTCATAATTCCAATGCAATGAGAGAGTTTATCTCAGTAATTCTATAGTATATTTAATATAGAATTACAAGGGGGATTACATCAGTTGAATTTCCCAAAAAGATTATGTGGAGATGTTAATATTTTTATCATAAGAATCCGTATTTTTATTCATAAATATTCACATATTATCATTCATAATACACTGAAGTGACAAAAGTCATGGGATGACTGTTAATATCGTGTTGGTCCTCCTTTTGCCCTGCGAAGTGCAACAACTCAACGTGTCATGGAGTCCAAAAGTAGTTGGAAGTCCTCTGCAGGAATATTGAGCCATGCTGTCTGTACAGACGTCCATAATTGTGAAAGTGTGGATGGTGCAGGAGTTTGGGCACGAACATGTCCCATAAATGCTCAATGGGATTCATATCGGGCGATCTAGGTGGCCAGATCATGCGCTGGAATTGTCCGGAATGTTCTTCAAACCAATCGCGAATAGTTCTGGCCCGGTGACATGGCGCATTGTCATCCATAAAAATCCCATCGTTGTGTGGGTACGTGAAGTCCATGAATGGCTGCAAGTGATCTGCAAGCAGCTGAACATAACCATTTCCAGTCAATGATCGGTTCAGTTGCACCAGAGGACCGAGTCCATGCCATGTAAAAACAGCCCACACCATTATGCAGCCACCACCAGCTTGAACAGTGCCTTGCTGACAGTTTGGGTCCCTGGCTTCGTGGGGTCTGTGCCACACTCGAACTCTACCATCAGCTCGTAACAACTGAAATCGTGACTCATCTGACCACGCCACGGTTTTCCACTGGTCTAGGGACCAGTCGATATGCTCACGAGCCCAGGAGAGTCGCTGCAGGCGATGTCGTGCTGTCAGTAAAGGCACTCGAGTCGGTCTTCTGCTGTCATAGCCCAAGGAAGACAAATTTCGCCGCACAGTCCTATGGGACACGTCCCACGTACGTTCAACATTGATTCCTGCAGTTATTTGACGAAGTGTTGCGTGTCTATTAACATTGACCATTCTACACATACGTCCGCGGTCTCGGTCGTTAAGTGCAGGTGGTCGCCCACTGCGCTGTCCATGATGGGATGTGATACCTGAAATTTCATACTCTCGGCACACTCTTGATACTGTGGATCTCGGAATGTTGAATTCACTTACGATATCCGCAATGGAATGACCCATGCGTCTAGCTCCAACTAACATTCCACGTTCAAAGTCTGTTAATTCTCGTCGTGCCGCCATAAATCACGCAAAACCTGCTCACATGAATAACTTAAACACAAATGAAGGCTCTGGAAAACGAACTGCGCATTTATACTTTTTCGCTGCGATACTACTGCCATCTGTATATTTGCATATTGCTATCCCATGGCTTTTGTCACTTCATTGTATATCTAAGGTGTACAAAAAGTTTCTATATTTCTCATTATATTTCTTGTTCTTCTATTCATTCTATTATTTGAAAAACTATTTTATCATATTTGCAGTTTTACTTTTAATATGAGTCACCCCGCAGCTGAGTGATATATTAAAACTGGAATTTAAAAAAAATTCCATCATTATAGATATAATTTTTTCGTAAAAAATGCCTTCTAATACAAACATGAATTCTTTGTTTAGATAAAATAAAAAAGAATGGGGGATTTCATTCTTGCAATTCTTTTCTAGTAAAAATTGTATTCCAAAAATTGATAATAATATAATAGAAAATACTTACAAATACACCAAAATGCCCCCTCATTTCTAAAAAATTATCTTGAACTATATTAAAATTTTCATTTTTCTGTAAGCAATAACAAAATTGTTCAAAAAAATTTTATATAATATTTCAAAATCAGCATTTCTGTTTTCAAAATTTATTCAATTTAATTTTTAAAATAAAGTTATTTGTTATACACAGAAAGAACATCGGAAATGACGGTTGCATGTTTAATTTAATCCGTACAATTTATTCATGTGAAAAATATCATTTTTATTCTATTTTTAAAAATAGCTTCAAAAATTAAAAAGATATATATAAGTTCAAAAATAAATTTACATTTTTACTTGTGAAATAAGCCATTAATTTTCTTCCTAAAAGTATAGATTTCATAAGAACTTTTACGAAAACTTAAATACACTAAATAGCAGGAATAAAACAATTATTCTTACAAGTGGACAATATTGGATATAATAGAGCATAAACATCTTAATCTATACTTATAATAAAGCTCAATGTGTGTGTGTGTGTGCGTGTGTGTGTGTGCGTGTGTGTGTCTGTTGGCGCTCTACAGGCCAGACCGTTGGACCTACAGCTACCAAATTTGGTACATGTGTACCTTGGAGGTTGGGAATGTGCACCTCGGAGCCCGTTTTTCGAATTTTTAATTAGAATTTGAATTAATTAAAATTTAAGCGAAATTTTGACGTTTTTCCGCTATAACTTCCGAAAATATTATCGCACAAACATGATTTTAACATCAATTTAAAGATTAAAAAATTAGCTTTCTGATGGTATCAGTGTTTTAATGTATAACTTAAGCGTCTATTTTTAACGAATTTTTAAAAAAATATATTTTAACCATTTTTTTTGAGCACGTGACTGGATAAAATAAAAGAAAACAAAGACGGAAGTTCAAATAAAAACAAAACTTTCATCGTAAATCAAGTCTAAAGAAATGATACTTTTAGCACGTGACTGGATAAAATAAAAGAAACATAAAATGTGATATTTTCTACAAAACTAAATGCAAAGCAGAGGTTTCTATAATCTTTTGCAATATCTAAATCATTTATTCAACAAATCTTCTTTATTTATGGTAAACCTGACTGAATTTAGACAGGATATGTATTAAACTCCCGACTATGGCATATTATATAATCGTTTGCAATATCTGTATCATTAATTACATAATTTTTTTTCCATTATAAAATGTGATAGTTTCTAAAAAAATAAATGCAAAGCCAAGTTTTCTATAATCATTTGCAACATCTAAATCATTTATTCAATCTTTTTTTTTTTTTCCTTTTTCGCTTTTTAAAAAAAAACATATTTAATATTTTGGCAACACCACGGAAAAAAACATTTTTAATTTCTGGCCAATCAATGCCCGGCATTACTTCAATGCTAAAATATGTGATTCATTTGAAATTTTTAGAACGCATTACTCATGGCGAACCAGCTGGTCGCCAAAGGCGGCTAGTTACAAATATAGAAACTGTATTTCCCATTACTTATCTGATCAACACGTTTTAAATGCTAAATTAATTGTAAATATATCTAATTTTCATTTTTTATTTCAATTTTTTGCTGATTTTGTTCAAAAAATACTTCAGTAACAAACTATTTACCACAGTCATTAAAAACATTAATTTAATGTCCTAAACCAATTACTCATCTATTGTACCAAAATTATGAAATTACTTATCTAGTGTACCAAATGAAAATGTTTTTAAAAATTGTATGAGAGCTATAAATCAAGAATATTACTGGTAAATAGTTTAGTATGTAAAATGGCAATATGTAAAATTGGTGAAAATGGTCCTATTATTAAAGTTGGATTCTACATACAAGTTTATTTGGTGATATCTGTAATAAATTGAATTTGATGACAGACAGAAGAATGTTATTGTCCTATTTTAATGTCAAAATAAAAAATTGAAAAATTGGAGTAGTAATTAGAAATGAGACCTTTGCAGTTGCTCTTTTCATTCAGAATATGTTACGGAGTAAAATTTCTATTTCTGTCATGAATGTGGGATGATGTGGAAGAGACAGGCGACAGTTACTACATTTCTAGATGTCATGAACATCTGGAAGAAAACAAAATATAATAAATAATACTATTACAAAACTTTTTCAGTAAGTATATAACAAATTTTAGAGAAATTAGATCATTTTCTGGAGCTAGGGAATTCGTTCTTTGGTAATTTTTTTGTCTTAAATAAATAAATACAAATAATTAATTCAATATAATCTCAAACGATGTGCATAAAATTGATTTTGAATCCATCACACTTTTTGAAGTCTACGAGAAAAATCATATACTCTACTCATCGTTAAGAATGTCATCGTTATATATTCTACTTATCGATTATAAAAGGAAAAATAACTCATTATTAAGAATTTTATCTGAATAATGTAATAAAAACGAGTTCTTAAGTCGGATAAGTAGTTTATGCTTTATTGAAATTTAAAAAAAGTATTATGATTACAGGATTAAATAATTGTAATCATGTAATCAGTTTTAAGATAAAAGTGATTATAGAATGTAGTATATTTTAATATATACTCTGTTCGATCTTCCATTAACTGAGTGTCTTCATTACATGTCTATGTTAGTATTTCTGAGAAATAAAAACACTATTAAATATTTCCCTTAAAGAAATATTATTTATTCATTTTATTTATTAAATCCAGAAGAAAGACAGTTATATCCTTTTCCAGAATGCAGTACGTTTGATGACATTATCTCTTTCATTTTGTATTAACTGCCTTCATTAGAAGCCTATATTATTCTTTTTGTGAAAGTCAAACTTTAGAAATTTTTTTTCGCTTAAAACGATGTTATTTATTCGATTTATGCATTGAAGCGAGGATAAAGACATTTATTTATTCTTTTGTTTAAACAGGATTATTTATATTATCGATAAAATATTAATATAATTGAATGTAATGTTTAAAACAAAGGGTCGATGCCTTTTTGTAATCTTTTATTCATATCTTCCTTTGCAAAATATAGCGATTAGTAAAATTAAAAACAGTGAAAGTGAAGGCAATCCTTGGATGCTATGTAAAGCCTCCTTCTGAAACTAATGACTTTAAATAAAACATTTGAAAGCCATAAGATTTCAAATTAGATCCAGTTTGAGGTAATAAAGCCAATCGTAAAATATCCAAATGGCTCGTCTTTACATATCTCATTTAAACGCTTTTAAATGTCGAATGACATCTTTATAGCAGGAAAACTTTGCCATTTAGTTATCCATTTTTCTTATTTTTTCTTATCCATAAGACTATTTAAACCGAAAGTTTCATTTGGTACTTTAAGCAAAGTCATTAGGAGTAGGATGCTTTTTATTATCACTTTTTACAGTTCAGAACGTGACGGTCGTGAAAGGGAAATGGAAAATTTTGAAACTCATTTCGAATAGGATACTTCTGACTTGAACTTCACTGTATATAACTCATAAACTTCAGTAATTGGGACTCACTTTTCGGAAAGGAAGGCGAATAAAAACTTATTGTTCTTTCGAATCTAAAAATAGAACAATGTAGAAAAACAGATTGCAAAAATTTTGACTATAATAATTTTCTTTTTTCTTTTGCAATGGGTTTCATTTTTTTATCAGAGATCACAGCTTCAAAATGAATCAAGATATTGCACATTTAACATTCTCTTCATTTATGTGTTAATAGAATTTATTGTTTATATATATAAGTGCAAAAATTTTATGGATGTATTCACATTTTAATTTTCTTGAAACGGAAATGTAGCAGCAAATTCTTTTTTTTTTTTCTACTCTAGAATTAATGATTATAACTTCAGATTTAAATCAATAATTTTTCGAAACTATTTCTACAAATAGAAAGTTAGTACATATAATAAAATAAATTAAAACTTCCTTTCCTCTGTCTTTTTCAAGTAAAGTCCACATTTAGGATTAAAACATTGTTTGATATTTAGAAGGAAATTTTGGTCACATAATATTAAATATATCATAAAACAAAGAAAGAGAAAATAATATTCTCAAAATATTTTTCGCTTCCTGTTCAAAACCTAAACTGGAATGATATAAATGCTTCGCCTTTATTTAATACTGGGAAACCAAGCTTCGCTCGGCAGGGTTTGTGTGTGTGTGTACGTAAAATCATAAATAAAACCATATGTCTTGGTTAAAGTTATGAGCGAGATCTTCGGTTTCACCAACAAGATGATCTTTGATCCTTGATTGATTTAATGTACACAACGTTTGTATGAACTCCGAAATGTGAACTTGAATTCGTGATTCTACGTTGTAGAAAACGGAGAATCGCCATATCATCATGACCTTTATATATAATTAACTTTCATAGTTCAATAATTCAATAATAATTATCATATTTACCAATTTTTTTTATTCTTACTACTAGTATCATTTTCTTTTCTGCATTAGCCGTTTCCCTTTTTAAAAATGCATGCATCTTAGAATCGATATTCTTATTTCTATCTGATTTTTCTATTAACCTCGGAAATAATATCTTTTTTCTTATCACTATATACGTTGCTTCTGCTCACTTATATTAATGATGAAAGAGAAATGTCTTTATTTTATCTTATCGCTCTTTGCAAATAAAATAACCGCAGGAATTTTTTGCAGGAAATTGTTTTATATTCACTTGCTAGGTTTAATTTGTTAAGCTATTATCTTAACAAATCAAACCTAATAGAAATTAATCTATTGTTGTAAGGAGAGTAAAGATAAGATTGAATCGCATTTCAATACCGAAAGCTGTACCTGATTTATTTTGATTAAAAATAATTATATTAATATCCTCTTTTAAGAACATAAACTATCTTTGTGCACAGATTTCTTAATTTTCAAGTGTGGAAGAAAATTTTAGAAGATGAGTGTTTACCCTTTCAGCACTAGACTAGTGAAAAGAGGTGAAATAAACAACATTTCAACTCATCCAAAAATCCATTCTAAATTTTTGTATCATTCCATGAATATATGCGCGAAAAAGCATTATCAGTTGAATTAATGTTCGAAATAGAAAGCGTATCTGTAAAAATACTGAGTAAAATTTTCTTGAATTGATATAAATGAATATTTTTAAATTGATAAAGTAAAATAATGAAGCAAAACTTTCGAAATGATAAAATAAAATAATTAAGCAAAAAAAATTGTATTTATAAAGTTAAGGTATCCGACTGGGTTCGGAGCCTTTTTTTTTAAATATGCTTCAAATGCTTGTTATTATTCTAGGTTTAGTTTTAATATGTAACAGAATAATGAAAAATATTCAAAAATAAAAAATATTTTCATAACATTTTGAAAAAAAGGGAAAATTGTGGTTAAAAAACAGAAAAATTAACTGTTACGCCAACAGTTGTAGAGAAAAAAATATAAGCAGAAATCAAAAATATTTTAGAAGAAGATTGTAATAACCAATATGCATGCTTTGAACTAAAATCTTTTGAATATGTGGAATATATACTGAGATATGGCTAAAACAATAGAATAAACAAGCATTTTTTGAAAAAAATGTGCTCAATTTGTCTACAAATACCTGTAAAATGCCTAAAACTGCATTTATATTTTAGTTTTTAGTTCAGAGCATAAAAAATATTATATTAAACAATTCTACAAAATTTCATAAGAATATATTCAGAACATATTGAGATATTGTGTTTACGGTAATGCAAAAAGTGCAAAAATTGAATTCTTCAGAAAAGGCTTTTAAAGTTTTTATTTTGAAAAAAGGCAAAATTATTATCTTTCAATAAGTCTAAAACTCTCCTGATTTATAAGTTGGACCTTCCTTTATATCATCCTTCACTGATTTATTTTTTCTAGATGCTCTTCTTTTTTTTCTGGACAGTTTTACAGACACTGTAGAATGTCGAATTGAATCGGCTATTCTGTTATCATCAATGTTGATGAAACCTTTGACTTGTTCTTTCTTAATAGGCACACCTAACTTTTCAAAAACTGGTAATAAGCCAGTGTATCCAGAATTGTATATTAAAACAGCAATATATGTGCCTAGGCGAAGAGTTTGAAGTTCAACAAATGTTTCTTTGGGTACAACATTCCACAGTACACCGTTAAAACTTTCGTTACAATTCTGTGTTTTTCCGTGCAGACATTTTTGCAATAATTTTTGGTCACACAGTTCCATATATGATCCTTTTATTTTATTTATGATAGTAGGTGATAGGCCTGGTTTCTTTTCTTGAAGTTCTATGCCTGAAAATCTGGCTCTCTGGAATTTACACCAACTATTTGGTCCTTCAGGGCACTGACGATGCATGGGATTATTGGTGCCGGAACAGCAGTGAAAAAAAGAGGCAATGACGGCACTTTGCATTTTTTCCAAATTTCCCACATTACTGCGAATGGCGATTCCATAATAGTTTTGCAGTCTATCTATAAATTTATCGGTTAATTTTCCTTTCCCACTAAGCCCTTTTGTGTACTTTTTTAATTTACGGAGATGCCCTCCAACTCTTTTTTGTACATGACCAATGCACTCAAGTTTTTTAACTGAATTTTCACCATATATATCTTTTACAGTGCCAAAACCTTTGGAATCCCCATCACCGTAATATTCACTATATTGCAATTGTCGTAAACTTTCTGATCGTTCAAATATACGATAGGCTCCTACCACTTCCATATTGCCTGCAGACCCTTTATGATTAGAACATATGTGGGTTTTACTACTGTTAGTGCACCTAGAGATTTTGGTTTGACATACACGGCAGTACTGAGATAAGATTTCGATATCCAAAATCTTCCCAGTATCAATAGAAATGGCACTGACACAACCATTCAATGAGCTGTACCCACGACGTTGCCAAGTACCATCAACTGAAACACCACAGCTGATTATATCTTGGTTACTGGCCTTTTTCATATCTCTAACTTCTTTTGAAGCTGAATTCAAATTCAGTTGAGCACATGATTGAACCGTGTCCAGAAGTATCTTTTCTTGTTGACGAAATGAACACTTAGATAAAAAAGGTAAACTGAGAGTTGAACATAGTTTCTTTCCTGCAGTGTAACCACATCCTATCAACCTTAATCCAAACACAATAAATGTGTTTATACTGTTATTTTTGTTTGTTTTGGTAGTAGATGAAAAACCTTTCATGAATGGGCAATTTTTGCACTTCAAAACAAAATTTGAACACAGTCCAAACTTTGAATCCTCACTGAGATGTAAACCATTGGAGAAGCAATCAGGACAGCAAAGTACAGAAAATATGTTAAATAAAACAGACAAATCAATTATGCGATTTCCTGTCAAGTTATTGTTGATATCAGTTTTCAGAATATCAACATAAGAAGAGCAGTCAAGGTTCAATTTTGCTGTACTAGCAGTAGTGACATTTGAAGTTGATGCACTCACCTCATCACTTTGAGTAAATCTATTTCCATGAAAACTGCGTTTCTTGGAATGTTTAGATCTCGTTTTAGGCATACTAAAACCAGAAACAGATTTAGAATATACCAAAAAAAGTGATTTGAAGTTTAAAAAAGCTCGTAAATGATTCACTTGAGAAGTATTCAATAACGAGGAGAAAATAAACAAACAGAACTTCAGTGCAGCACATTTGTTGCCAATTTTAATGAGACAAATTTTGAAATAATAAATACATATACTTATTATCAGGCATAAGAGATATAAAATTATAATTTTAGTCATTTTTAATAATTTTTAACATCGAAATTCCTTGATGGATTGCAATATTTACATCAACTTCCGGTTTCGATTTGCCACTTCCGGTTTGACTTTTGTCACACTATGCTCAATTAAAACGGCCGTAACTTTATTTCTAAGGAAGGTAGAACAAAAAAAAGGACAGATTTGGAAAGCTAAAAGAACAGGCTTTGATATTATGCATTAAAAAAAATTTTCGTTACTTTTGTCAAATTTGACGATTTTTACCCAGTCGGATACCTTAAGTAACTAAGCATTTTTTTAATTGATGAAGTAAAAATTTAAGCAAAATTTTCTTGAATTGATAAATGAAAACGATTAAACAAAATTGCTTTGAATTGATAAAGAAAAATTATTGAGCAAAATTTGCTTCATTCGATAAAGTTATTAAATCATTTTTTTTGAATTTATTAAGTAAAATTATTCAGAAAATATCACACAATTTTGCTAATTCTTTTGAATAAATTTTCTTATGCAATCAAAGCATCAGGTTTAATACGAAAATTTCGTTTTCTAATACAAAACACTTACACTTTTTGATAATACTTTCAAAGCTATTATAAAGCATGAGCTGTAGGAATGAAACGGATATTCGAATACATTATCAACTGCTTAGATTATTTTCTGGCACAGTTTAGACAAGAATAGCTCTTGTGCCAATAAATCACAAAAACAAAACCAAAAACCAGCTTTGATTATTTTGAAAACAAAAGATTGTAATCATGATTCCACTAACCTTTTCGGCTGAGTAATTTTGCTTTATGGTTAAATAATGCTGTAATTAATTTTTCGCTGAAGGATGTGGGAAAATTAACATTTGACTGCTTGAAAATGGTCAGTAATTCACAATTACATTCCTATTAGATTGTATACTATACTATAATTAAGAGATAGCAAAGAAGAGGCCATTTAATTAGATAGATGTATCAAATCGCAGACGTTAATCCTGGCAATTAACATGTTAAAAATTATGGATACTCAAGATTTTGATCTCGTAATTTTGAAGTATATGCAAATTATGAAAAAAATGCCAAACATGGAAATTAATATCTTGGAATTACTTTACAAAATTCAATTAGAAATGTATGAAGATTTATTGCCTAGCAATAATTTTAAAACTGATGTTGCGGATTTCCAATTGTTTTCGCTGGAAATCAATTCAATTCGACATAATCATATATTCTTTAACCAAATTTTTCTTAGTATATATTACTCCTCCTGGAATTGTTAATTCGTTTTATTTAAAAAGTAGAAATATGACATTAAAATATAGTTTAGCATAAATAATGACGAAAGTTAAATAGGAAATATTTTTGCACAAGGCAAAACTTGGAGTGTAAAACCAATTTTCACAGATAAATCTGACACATTATGCATTGATATGTAAAAAAAGCTAAATATGACAATGAAAAAAATTCCGAATATAAAACTGCTTAAAAATATAATTCGAAGCAATCCATCTTTTGTTTTAAAACAAAAGAAAATATACAGAGTATCTGTAAGACAACTTTTTAGATTAGAAAACATCTGCAACTAAAGCCAGCGAACGGAATGAAGCCTTATTTTTTATGCAGATTGTTAAAAACATGGCAAAAATTAATTCCTTAATAAAGTATAACAATTCTCAACGCGTTATAATATCAAATTTCATAATAATATCTGATGAACACGAGGAAGATCAGCATGTTTAAAATTTGTCTTAATAGCATTTTTGTTGTTGACTTGTGTTGATATATTTTTGTGATTTTTTTCTGAGGATGGCTTTTATGTTTAGGATGTGAATTTAATTTCATTCTTTTCATTAGTGTCAGTGCAGATAGCACTAGATAGGTAAACGTATTTTTCGTCCGCCTTGTGCGATATATGTTTAGTCACACCTTAAATTTTCAGTTTACAAATAATATATTTAAGCAACGAACTGTTAGTATTCAAATTTTATTCTCTTAAAAAATTTTAAATTCTCTTAAACTTTTTTGCAGCAGAACAGAATTTGATAAAAATCGAGGAAAATAAGAGAAGGTAAAGCAATAAAACCTAATTTAATAGTATTAAAGATATATGCATATATATATTAGTATGTAATATGTTTATATTATGATGGAAAATGACAAAATAAAAGGTCACATTGATAGGAAATTAAATTAAATTTTAATTCAATATTAAATATCTTAGATATCTTTCAAACTAGTATTGGATTCAAATTACGAAATTTTAAAAAATATTATTTTTTGATAAATTTAAATTTAAGAGGTGAGATCAATGGCAGAAAATTTAAAATTACCGATAAAATTGATTTTATAATAAAATACGGATGGGAAACAATTTGAAAAATACTAAATATACTCCATATAGGATTTAAACCCTAATAATGATTTTAAACATTTTCTATATTATATTGCATCATAAAATGAAAACAGTAAATGAATGTCATAGTATGGATCATCGCAACTGAAGTCAACCCCAGGATTTAAAAATAATTCTTCTGGAATAAAATTTTTTTCCCTTCTACTTCACCCCATTTTTTCTCGAAATTAATTTAAATTGTTGTTATATTTATTGCGCTCATTTGCTAAAAAAATGAAAGCAGCTAATAAAATAATTTGAAGCGATATGACACTAAATATAAAAAAGAAAGTATAAAAACCCAGACAAAGACAAACTTGTCTTATTACGTAAGGAAACATGGAAGAATAAACATGGAAGAATAAACATGGAAGAATAAAAATGTTATTGATAAAATGATTGGATACTGCATATAGTATAATGCATATTATTGACATAAAACAGATAAAAATCTCGCAAATCAGAATTGAAAGTGACAACCATGATTAAATCATTAGAAAATAATAATTTTAAAACGTAGACAATTGAATTACTTTCTCGTAACAAGTTTTGATTGTATGAAAAAAATGAAGTTAATCTTTCATTTTTACTATATTAAGTTCAGAACTTCTTATCATTTAGATCGTTTTCATATCAAATACTTCTAGCTAAATGTGGCGAATGCAATTGACGGAAAGTATAATTTTTTAAATATTTCTTTTCAAAAGTATATCCATCAATTCAAACAGCAGAAAAATAATTGTTTACATAATGGGAAGCATTTTTTCAAATTGGAATTGTGAGCATATTTATAATGATTTAGACATTATGTATGCTATCATGACTACTGTTAGCGTCATTTTTAATCAATGAAAGTTATTAGTCTCTGTTTTGTTTCATAGCAACGTTACTGAGGTTTCCAATCTCGCAAACAAATATTATATCATCTTTCATTAATTAAAAAATGTAAGCTAAGATGAAAATAACAATGCAAATGTAGCATAGTAGAGTGCCAAAATTGAAAAAAAAAATGAAAATCGAAGTAAAGTAATTACGGTCTGAATAGGAAAGCGTCTTATATTCACTTGCACCTTATCAAAAAATTTATATTTAGTAGCAAAAAATTATTAGTGTAAAGACGAATGCAATATTTTTACAAAGAATTATATCGCAAATAATCATAGCAGAGTAATGTAGTAAAATTTTGGAAATAATATGTATCACTGAAAGATAAGTCTTTAAATCTTAAGATTATGAAAAGTTATATTTAATTTGAAATATTTCCAAAATTATCGACAAAGTGCAAAACACTGCCATGACTTTGGATTAAATGAAATATTAATTAAAATTTTAGTAACGTTTTAATTGGAAAATATCAAATGTTTCGTACATATCAAATAACAGAGGGCAATTAAGCATTTCAGAATTTCTTATTTTATCATCTTAGATAATCACTAATTTTCAAAACGAGAACAGAGATAAACTTCCATCATAGTTTCAAAATTTCTTAGTCATTAGCTAATGAGCATACATAAGATTAAAATAAGATATACCTAGAATATCAAATAATTGAAAAAAAAGATATTGTAACACTTCAAAAGAGGTACTAATTATTAAATTCTTTAGATGTTTAAAGATTAGTTACTCAAACCTCATTTACATACTAAAATAAATGTTTTTGCTTTTGAAATAAGGTTATATTATATAGATATATATTAAATTTTAAAAAAATATATTAAATTATCTTTTAGATAAAAAGTATATAAATAATTATATATTTATATCACTATAAAAGGAATAATTTGCTTATCAACACTATTAAAATGCTTGCTATTTTCAATATACCATTTCATTTAGTGTGTTCGATAAACCTTAGTTTCAAATAAAATATTTAACTTTGAACATACAAAAAATAATAATTATGAATCAAAAGCTAAATATGTACAATTTTTACTTTATTTGAGTAGAATTTAAATTAAGTATAGATAGAATACGAATACAACAATTAAAGATTTTGAAAAATTAGTAAATATGTATACAACAATTAGAAGTTATCAAAAAAGTGTAAATATAGATGCAAGAAATAGAAATTATCAAAAAAGAGTAAATGATGCAACAATTAGAAATTATCAAAAAAAGGGATGCAGCAATTAGAAACTGTCAAAACTTAATTAGTATGATTATTGTCATTCCTGAAATCCTCTATTGTCATTCCTAACGTCATCAAAAGTTATTGTTTCTTTAATAATACATATATATATAAAATATAAAGTATAAGTTTAAAATATTTTATAATCAAATTCAAAACAATAATACATAATATATAAAAATAGTAAAAAATAATATAATAGATATTTCATACTTCAGTAGGGTTATATTTGTTAAGAACTTTTATAGATGAAACTATAAGTGGAATAAGTTTAAAAATAAAGGTTTTTAGAAAATAGAAAAAATGCATGGATTTAGTATCAACTCAATGAAATAAAGAATACAAATTAAAAAAAAATCATAACATATAATTACATTCCTTTCTTTAATTTTAGGGGATACTAGAAAACATATTTAATGCTTATTATGAATTTTCCACCAATTATTAGGGTTTGTAGCTGTCTGTTGGTAAGGTTTTGGTCTCGGAACCGGAGGGCTTCCTGTCATATCTTTTAAAAGCATTAGTATAGAAAAGAAAAAGATTCATTATTGAAGACTTGTGTGCTATATATAATCTTCCACCGGACTATGGTGGCCTGGTACTGAGGTATCTGTCTCGGAATTGGAAGGTTTCAAGTTCGAGAACCGATTCCACTGAACTGTCATGAAGGTGTGCCATGTGCACGCCAAATCTATCGGGTCAAAACATCCTCTCGACATCCGGTGGCGTGGAAGTCAAACATCCTGGGGCTTGGAAGCCAGCTGATATTACCGTATTCCCGTAATTTTGTTCATATGATTTAGACTCAAAATTATGATATCTATCTCAAAACAGAGTTTACTTTAAAATTTGAATCTGATTATTAAAATAAACTTTACTACTTTTCAATATTTTTTTTATTTATGAAAATACTTCATTAAAAATAAATCTAGTGGCTTGTTTCAAACCATGGAATTTACTACCAAAAAAAAAAGAAATAGTCTCTTAAGATGTAAAGTTATACTATCATTGACTGCAAAATGTGCATTTAAAAAATGTATTGATTAGAAATTTAGTGTTTTGAAAAAGCTGTAATTTAGATTATTTTACTTAACTTACTATTTTATAAATTTTTAATTTGCTAAAATTAAAAACTTTTAAAGTATTTTAATGTATTAAATTTAGAATATTTCTGTTATTAAATGCACATTAAAAAGAAAATGGTTCACAAAAAATTTTCTTCGAAGTTTTAAGTGGCAAATTATTTATAGTATAAGTGGTGATTATTTATAGTAAAACAGATTTTTCTTTAAATGTTTTAAGTGGTTAATTATTCATAGTTAAATACTGGAAATGCTATAAAGAAACAGCAGCATGTGCGAAATTTCAATTTAATTTCACCATCTTTTGGTTTATCTTGAAGGTGGGAGTAAATAAAATTCTACTTGAAGTGGAATGATTGAAAGAAAAAAAAGATTATCGAAACGGGATGCTTAATGGAATAAAAATTGTTCTTCTTTAGAAATAAGATCCAACTGGTAGCTTGGGTGAACTTGACTATTTAATTTTTGTGCTTTTATTTAAAATGGCTTCCTTTTTATATAATTCTTATTCCGCAATTCGACGAATCATCTTTTTCTAGTATTTTCTAAAAGTTTAAGCATTTTATATCAAATCTTCAGAATTTTGATTTGAAAAACTGTATTCAAGTACATCAAATTCATAATAAGAAAAATGAAGTACAGATTGTTTACGGTAATGTTTTTATTGTATGCAAAATTTATTAAAATACCAAGCATTACATATATTTTACCATAAACATTTTAATAATTTAATAATACCTTTAATTAAAACAATATTAGTAATTTCTTTTTGTTAAAGGGCAACAAATGTTAATAATTGCTTTCTTAAAAAGAATAAATTCTCTGATTTATAAAAAAGGAAAAATTGGCTATTTCATGAAGTCGTAGATGAAATAAAGTAAAACATGAAATACAGCTTCCATTCGTTATTGTGTTTAACTAAACTATGTATAGTAATCATGAAGACAAGTAATAAATTCTTTTATTTTAATTCTTAATTACATCAATTATTTTTAATAAAAGGTTTATAAATCGAAATACAAAATATTTAAATAATTTATAACTATTCATTTAAAAGGGTAGGAAAAATATTAATTTAACATGACAAAATTATTATACATCATTAAGTAATGACAATGGTAAAGAAAACATGTATTTGTTTTTCTTAAAGAATGTTAATTTAATCTGTGTTATATCAGCTTATTATTTTACTTTTTTATAATAATCTATTATTTTGTATATTAACTTAATGTGTAGGCATTTTTATTACAAAATATAATAAACACTACTAGCTATGAAATATTAATGTATTAATATTTTAAATTAATAAAATACAACACATTTTAATCAAAAGTTATTACTTTGCATTTTAATAGCTTAATTAATATTAAAAGTTAAATGACTATTATAATAAAATATGCATTGAATTTATGTTTTACTTTAAGGGAAAATGTTTAAAAATATTATAAAATGTGTTTTTGTTCTTTGAACGATATGTTAAAATATTTATTAACCTTATAAGGAAATTTTGCATCATCTCTTCTACTCAAATGATAAAATTGGTGTGCAGAAACAATATTTTTTTAAGTATGCAAAATTCTGAAACAGTGTCAGTGAAAATAAAACTATGTATATGAAAAATTTAGTTCCAAAATTGTTACATAAATATAAGACGATGAATAATTTTGAATTTGCAACTAAACACATATCACACGCACTGCAACAATATTATTAAATTTAACCAAACAGCAAAAATACTAATTATTTTCTTTTGTGTGTTTAGTGCAAAATACTCGTACTTTAATAAAACATCATTTATTTTCTAGAAACGCGATCCTTTAGTTTGACTAATGGGGAAACTTTTAAGAATAAATGAGCCTCTAAGAGGACCTGTAAAATATGAATATCTATGTCTTGCCTGGCTGAAAACAATATTAAAACAAATTGATTTTTCACCGTGTTCCCTTCCTACAAGACGAAGGGGCACCGTTTTTGAAACAAGGTATCTGATGATCTCTTGAAAAGACGAAATGGCGTCCAGAAGTCTGGCGCCAAAGCCTGGCGAAAGAATCGAAACTTTTGATCGCCAACCTATCGTTCCCTCTTGAGATAATTGCGGAACTGCTTTATGGTCCTCGGTCGAAGTTTTCTCTGCGTAAAAGTGAAAAATGTCGGATTCAAAGATGTATCGTTGGTTTCCATCAGGTTATTTACTGGAATATTTTCATTTTGTGAAAGAAAAGGATTCATATTCTATCAGAAAATATTTGAATATATGAAAAACTGCTTTTGAAGAATTCGAATAAGATTTCTTAAGGAACAGTGGAATTGAAATTTATAACTTTTCCCAATCTAGCTGCCAAGTTTGAAGTATGATTTGCAAGAATTTTTCATGCCTATTTAATGAGGAATACATTTTTTTTAAATCTAAAGAAATTAAAAAGGTTTCCATGATGTTTTGATTTACTGTGTACAAAATAAAGATTGAAATTTTACATCTTACATCTGTTTTTAAAATTGCATATAAATTAATTGATTCATATATTCGCATAAGGTTCTGTTTATTCAAAACTCATTTCTTGGTATAATATTAGGTTAATAATTATTCTATAAATATTACTGAATCTCAAGTTAAAGACGTTGCCTTATTTTTTTATAAAATTTACTTCGGTGATAACTATTAACAGATTCAAATCAAAATTGCATCATGTAGAAATACTTTTACACCATCGGCTGTAGATATGTTTATTAAATATTTTAATCTATAATAAAAAAATATTCAATTCTCCTATGTAGTTTTAATGGGAATTGGTTTCAATATTAGCAGAATTTTGAAAGAATAAGTAATTGCATCTGAAACGCTAGAAACCCAGAAAATATTAATTATAAATATTTTTATAATAATTGTTTTCAGTTATTTCAACACAATGACTTATACCATCAAAAAGTGTTGGAAATAATAAAATTGTTTTATAATTGTTTTGATAAATTCTATGGAAATGTTTAAAGAGAATCAACGTACAGGTATTTTAAGCAATCAAATAAAATATAATTGATGTCAGTAAATAAAAGAATTCTAAAGAATAGAATTCAGTACCTTTTATTTGATTACAATTATAGAATAAAAAATTTAAATCTGCTGGCAAACTTCTCGATCGAAAGAAATTTAGTATATCAAAATACAATTGACTTTGAGGCGGAGGTGATAAGAGGCAAATCATACCAACATCTGAGGAAGTACCCTTCATTTTTTAATCAATTAATAGTGGTATAACTTTATAATGCCATGTTCCTTTAAGCTAGGGAACTTCAGCTTTTTTTGTCAGATTCAATTTTGATCAGATTTACCTACTATTTCTTACTTGCTTCAGATGTAGATGGAAAATTGGGAAAATATATGTTCTCAAATCAAAGGTAATTCAACAGAATTTAATTATATCGCTTATTTCTCAATTAAATCATTATGTTTTGGTTACTCCTAAATATCTGATTATCTTTCATGTAAATAGTATAATTTTCGAAAATTATTTTGTTAATACTTTTTAAGAGCTGGATAAGTTCATTAAATTTTTTTCCGTCTCGTCTTGAAACAAATTTATTTAGCAATTATCAACATTAAGATAAAATAATGAATTAAATATTGCGTCAAGAAAAATTAAATGGAATCAGCTATATAATTTTATTTATTATATACATTTAATAATTGATTAACAATATATTCATCAACAACAAATATTTAAAATATTCAAATAAAACATAAATAATTGCTAAATTATACTAATTTTTTAACCTGTCTGTGAGATATATTCTATAAATGGCTTTCAGCTTTTTTTTTTTTGAAATATTTGTATTATTTTATCAGATAAATCGATTTCGTTTCATGCCGTAACATAATCTAAATACGGTCCATTGCTCTTTACAGGTATTTTCTTATGAATTTATTTTTGTAATTTGCTAATGTACGCTATCATTTTAATTCCGTCACTGTGTCGCATCACATTAAAAGTACTTCTGACTTAAGAGAGAAAACTAAATTTAATACTCGTCCGTTAAAGTCGCACTATATCACAAATCTATAAGCTGTTAAGATAAAATAATTTTTTTTGAAATCATAACTTAGTTGCAAAACAATTCGAGGGAAAATGGCCTGGTTTAAAACGTTTCGGCTTCGGAACCACAGCGTTCACCGAAAAACTGTGTAAAATGATCTAGTTCACGTTAAATGTATTCGGGAAAAACGTTCTACGTCTGCTGTAGTGTGGAGAGGCTTGCTAGCATAGGTATCGTCCTTGTCTTCTAGCCATGGCCCGAAATTGCTAGGACCATCCCAAAATAGCCCTAATGTTGCTTTAAAACGGGGTTATTATAACTAAAATGATGATGTCTTGTCCATTTTTCCTCGGAAAGAGGGTGCAGTAGCTTCTGAGGGTAAACACCCCTGAGCACCCAGAGGGCAGAAGTCTGACTTCTAGCTCTAATGGAGGTGACACACACATTCGCTTGCACAACCCCTTTTTACAGGGAGGCACATTCACACACCTCACAGATAGAACACAGCACAACCATGACCGAATCGGGGTTCGAACCCGGGATGCCCTAATCTCGGGGAAGATACGCTACCCCTAAGCCAGGACGCCGGCCATATAGTTACAATAAACAAACAAAATAATTAAATATGTAATTTAAAAATCCCATTTTAATTTTCGAAAATACATAAAAATAACATCATTTCGAATTTAAAAAAGCATTTAAGTAGCAAAATTTCTTCTAAAATAATTAAAATCGCATTTAAAAATTCAAAGCAACAATAAATGTGTATAACTTCAGCTTAAACAAATGTTCAGAAAAAAAATAAGCTCCTAATCAAGTGGGGAATTTTGAAAATTTATTCTGTTAAATAAAATAAAATCCTGAATTAAATATCACAGGGAAATATTGCTTGCCTTAATTGGAATGTGAAAAAATAAAATAGAATATTATCGCGATATTTACTCGGTCGTTAAATTTAACAGCTTCCCATTAACTACCTATAAAACCTTTATCTAAAACGCCCCTCCACATTATTTGAGCTGAAAGATATCAAAAATATACCATGACTGCTATACGATACTCGAAAGTTACATTAAAAAAATGCGAATGAAGAAAGTCATCGATTATGCGTCAACGATAACGGATACGACAAAACGCATCTTTCTAAAAAATGAGAATTCAATAATCCGGCCTCCAAGGCTTGAAGTACACAAATTATCCTCCATTAATCTGAGGTCGATTGGGACAGATCCTCCCCAGAGAACATTTAAGAGGAGGTCTTCAAAGACGGCAGTTCTTCCCGGCATGTATCAACAAGATGCTAATTTTTCATGCAGGAGGAATGCCCTGTATAGCAGAATAATTACCAGCAATTCTTTTTTTAGTTGGAAATCTGATGATTAATTACTCTCGTTGATGTACTACACCTCAAGTGACTGCCTGTTTGGGTTTGTTGAGGTGGAGCAGTTTGTTGGAATAAGCTGAAGTTGGGAGCGAAGAGTTTGGAAGTTGCTTTAGAACTTGCACGGCAAGTAAAGTTTGTACATCCTTTTGTAAGAATAAACTTTAATTTGAAAAGAAATGTTCAGTAAAATATTATTTAAATCAGAGGATTTGGATGAGTTTGAGATTAATATAACATGAAACAACTGCTCATAATTTTCATAATGTTGCATGGCTACAAATCTAAACTTTTAATAATTTTTTAAATAATTAAATTCGTAATTAAAATTCTACTTCAAAATCTGCAAAAGTGAAATTTATCCTCTTTCGTGTGATTTAATCGTACCAATAAAGATACAGACAGGAAATTCGGAAAATGCATAGTTCAATTTAAAAAAAAATTCGGGTAACAATTTTAAGATACTAATTGATTTAAAAATTTTATTGGGGAAGAATATTTCATCTTTCTGAATACACAATATGTTTCAGCTCTGTATCATGAACACATTATAAAATTTCATGTATATATGACGAATCTAAGCTGTAATCGTTCTGTCTACATGTAAGACTGCCTGCAAAAATATCTCTAAATCAGTGTCGCTAACTGACTTACTCATAACATTAAAAGAATCTGAAACACTAGCATATTCATTGGTCAATTTGACTTAAACCCTCTTGAAACAATTCAGATACATTGTTTCATCGATTTCTGTTGTTCCAATTTTCTTCTAGCTCCCCCGTGAAGGTATGGGGAATAGGAAGTATAAAATCCTAGAATTATAAATTCAAATATAAATTTTTTAACGAGTATAAACTCCTAAACAAGTATAAATTCCTAGAATTTTTAAGTAAAACAGAAAATATGGGATAAAAAATTACCCTGCAGGTGTGCTGACGGATTAAATTGTTTATCATTAAATAAAACTAAATGAAAATAATGTTTTTAGACAACAATTTTTAAAATTGAATATTAATATATTTTGAATTATAGTTTCAGGCAAGATTATCGAATACTTTTTTTAAAAAAAATTAGATTTTTCTAGCTATATTTCAAATATGTGAGAAATTTATTTAAGAGATAAAAATTCTGGTAAAATTTAGCATGCTTCATTCACAGATGAAAGTTATGAAATGAGTATATGTTACAGAAAATTTATTGATACCAATAATGTTGATGTTATATCCGCGTTACCATGGAAAGGGGGAGCGGTAACTTCTGAGGATAAAGACCCCTGAGCACCTGAGAGCAGAAGTGTGATTTCTGGCTTACGAATATGCCACACTCGCTTGTACAGGCCCTTTTTACTGGAGGGGGGGGGAACTGTTTCACGCATCTCCATTTCTCATAGATAAAGAGGGTAAGGACACCGAATCCCTGACGTCGAGATAATGGAATGTATGCTGCTTTTAAGTCAGGACACCGGTTATGCTTGCTCTATATATAACAATTGAACAGATTATACGTCTCAAACATAAGATAATCAGTTTTGTAGGTGATTTCAAAATTTTCTTAGTAATAAATACAAAAAATTATTAGTGGAATGCCAAGACATTCTTTGCATGGTTCAGAGCCATGTAGTTCTCCTAAGTGAAAACAGATCAACGCCGAAGTTCAATAACTGAAGTTAAACCAAAAAGACAAAAGCAAAATCAGGTTATTTCAGAAACACAGACAGTCACAACAAAGAGATGTCACTCTCAGTTAATTGATGATATCACAGCACTCACTATAATAGGGAAAGAAAACCACGTTGAAAAAAGGAATAACAGAACTACAAGAGAATGATGATAAAACTGAAGTGATTAGAGGAACGGACTCTGACGTTGAAAAAAGATCATTTACGAAATAGCGAGCTGACTGTATTGATGAGACGTTCTAAGTGATGATAAGCTAGAGATCTTTATCGGGCTTTAGCGAGATTGAATTGCGATGGAAGAATTTGACAGATCACTTTTTTTTATTCATTCGAATTTGGAGTACACACAAAACAAAATTTGAATTCTATTTAAAGTAGAACTTTTACTAATGCTCTTTCTTTTGAATTTATATTAAATAAAAAAAATTTTAAGATAGAAATACATTTTTACTGAAAAATATACAAACTGAATTAAGTTAAAATTATATGTTCAAGCAGTAAAAGTTAGAGAACAAAATTATATTTTGCATTTTCCAGGGAATATCTTTATTTTGAATTTGAAAATATATCCTCTTAAGATACGTTTTATGGTTCATTTCTTTTAATTAAAATAAGATTTTATAAAATTTATTTCGATTTAATTAATAATTTCTTCCATTTAATAATTTAATATAAAATTTAAGGATAAACAAATTACCAAATTACATGAAAACATCTTTAGGAAACTTATACAGTATATAAATATAATAGTGATATTTTCTGTTATTCCAGTATACTATTTAAAATGATTGATATACATGAAACAGATTAAGGTTTTAGCATTTCGGAAATCAAAATTTAAAACAATGAATTCAATTTCCGCTTTTTGGGAAAAGATAAATGCTTTTATTAGGTAGTTTAAATATGGAGTTTGATAGTATTTTCAGCAAGAACTACAGAGCACAGAATTATCATACAAAAAAGACGAATTTTTTTGCAGCTTTGAGAAGTTGAAGGCTGGTTGAGAAGTTGACTAAACTTTATGTAATTGCTGTCATCTTTTATTTGATCTGTTGCATTCGAAATTTGGAATCGATCTACTTACAACACTCAACAGACATTCTATTAACGTTGTATTTATTCCAAATTTAATTCAAATAATTTGTGTTGCATTTGAATTAGTTTATTCGATTTTTCGTTGAATTAGCTTAAAGAATTTACATTGCTATGGATATCATATTCTAAAGTTTCGACATTGAGCATTTTCCAATATTGTATTTCCCCTTTCCGTTGATAAACAGATCGGGAGACAATCATTCTTCTAGTGAATATGAATCATTGCTTGACATATAGTTCAGATAAAACCGTCGACTTATATTAATTATCCTGTGTTTCTGTGATATTGATTATCATATCAGTAAAGATGAGCAGTAGTGCAAAACATCAGACAAAGCATATCGCTCAGAATTTAATAGGAAACTAAATGGCGGAATGCTAAATTTAATTTTCTTGTTTATTTATGAGTTATTTTACTAACAAGCATAATACCAAAAAGGGTGCCTACCCTATACCAAGGGTAATTAAAACAATTTTAAAATACGAAAATACAGCAAAAACTCAAGGACTAATTTTTTTGATAGTTACCATACCATTATACAACTGATAAGCCATATGTGAGGAAATAAGCAGATAAAAATAATACGTGTTATGTGATGGACATTGTCATTTCATTTTAAGCTTCAGTGTCTATGTCATGATAGTGTATTAAAAATGACTGATAGAGTAAATTGTTATATTTGATACTTTTGTCAATTAACTGAATTATCATTATAATAACTGCAATATAATGATGCAGTATCAGCAATTCTTTCAAAGTATTTTCACTGAAAATACAGTGAAGTTTAGGTACTAACTTGATTGAATATCTTTTGTTAGCAGTGTAATGCAATGTGAGAAAAAACCTTTGCTAGCGAAAACGGAGAAAAAAGAAAACAAAATGAAGAAAAACGATTTTACTTTGTAACAGGAAAGAAAGAAGAAACAGAAAGAAAAAGTCAAAGGGAGGTTTAAAGTAAAGCGTAAAAGCTGAGGCTCAGAGGACTTTTACTGTAGACGTTCAAATCAATTTACTAAAGCCTTTTCTTCTGTGAAAACGAATAACAGTATTTCGGGTAAAGTCGAACTGGAATCGATGATTTTCTAAGGAATCGATACATTGTTTTCAAGTTTATAGTTGCAATTTATCACTTTGCGGCCAACTTCAGTGAAAGAAAAAAAATATTCAATTTCTCAATAGCAACATTGCTTCTGCCATTTTTTTTCAGTATTTATCATCAAAAACTTTCCTGGCTAGACTCGACCTACAGTTATTGTGTAATGATATCTCAAATATAATATTGAAGAATTTTTCTTCTTTTTATTTTATCTCCTACAAGAAGCAGACTTGTACTAGCCTATTTACCGGGCAACGTTTTGTAAGTTAATAAAAAAAAGTAAGCAATTCTTCATATTGAGTGAATTACAATTCTGAATCATCATCAATCTTATTCATACTGTAAGGGATTTTTTTAAAGGAAATAATTGTGTAATTCTGATAAATATTTTTCATCACATTCAAGTGGTTTATGGAATAATAACACATTGGGTGGAATGCAAATTTCCCAATTTCTAATGTTTATTTTTATAGAAGTACAAATACCAGAAATACCATTTTTGGGTGAAATTTTTACATTTGTAGAATGACGAACTATCCAAGATGAAATGATTCTTGGATAATTTTTTGAGGTTTTTTGTTGGCAAATTTGAGGTAAATATGAATAATTTTTATTAATTATTTCATCATTTTTATAGGTGAGATCCTTGATAGGTGAAATTTATCGTTTGCAGTAATCCATTATTGAACTTATACCACTTGTTAGGATTTTCCAAGGATAATTTTGAAAGAATCGATATGATGATATGGTATATTAGTTTGATCTGTCCGTTTGCTCTTGGCAGGCCAGTTGTGATTAAATGATGTTTTATTTTTCCTTTGGCTTAATAATCGGCAAATTAACCAGAGATAAAAGCTGTACCTCTATCAGAGATTATTTGGGAAAGGCTTCCAAATACAGCATATTGAGTTTCTAACTTTGCTATTGCCTCAGCTGATGTTGTGCTTTCTGTATGATAAATCCAAACAAACTTTGCAAATGCGACAAAGATAGCCAAAACATGTTTATAATTTTTATGCGTACTTTCCAAAGGCCCAAGAAGGTCAATATGATAAGTGTTTTACGGCCTGTCTCCTTTATGTAACGGGTGTAGAAGATCCTCCTTCTTTCCTCTTTTCTGATTTATCAGGATACAATGGACACAATTAGATATAATATTCCCTAGGTGTTTCTCAGTATACTTAACTCCGGTATGCCCTTTTTCATATGCCTTTCTTTATCCTCGGAAAATTTAAACAAAATTCCATTTCTGTCATAATAATCTTCGTAAGCAGAAGTTTTTAATAATTATTGGGATAATTTTAATCTTGGTAAAATGTTATTAGGGGAGATCTACTTAGAGAATCGACATGAGCCATTCAAGTACCGAAACGATGCTCAATGACATAATCGAATAAATAGTGACAAGAGCCTCAAGTTCATAGCTAGAATATTTCTTTTCAGCATCTGTTGTCTTCCTACTCATGTACAGCTTGGCCAGTATTGGCCTTTGCGCCATAAAAAACCAATAAACCAAACCAAACCTACTCATGTAATAGGTTGGATGGAAATTTTTATCATTAGAGAACTTTTGCATTAAAATAATGCCGTATCTCTCTAGGCTAGCTTCAGTATGCAATTCAATTTCGTAATTAGGGTTATAGATTTTTAAGACAGTCTTTTCAGCTAACAGTAATTTTAACTGATTAAATGAGTTTCTTTCGTCTTCACCAAATTTGAACTCTCGGTCTTTTTTTAAGAGATCGCTAAAAGGTCTAACAATAATGAAGTATTTCGGGATAAATTTTCGAAAATACCCGGTTAGTCCCAAAAAATGTTGAACTTGTTTTAAATTAGTTGGTTCCGAAAAATTAAGCATAGCTTTAGTTTTTAAAATAGATGGGAAGATTTTACTACCATTATTAACATGGCCCCAAAATTCAATGCGCTTTTTCAAAAAGTGAAATTTGTTAAATTAGATCTCAAGACCATATTCACTAGCAACGTTTAGAACACGTTTGACTCGTTCGATTCCTTCTTCAAATGAGGAAGATAAAATTGTAATAACATTCATGGGAGAACAATACCATCATTGATCAAAGGTTGAAAAATGGTGTTAATATACCTTTGAAACATC
Source organism: Argiope trifasciata (assembly GCA_026543055.1). Taxonomy (NCBI): domain Eukaryota; kingdom Metazoa; phylum Arthropoda; class Arachnida; order Araneae; family Araneidae; genus Argiope; species Argiope trifasciata. The sequence goes on along the minus strand of JAPMOQ010036552.1, from coordinate 2,404,772 downwards.
GACGGAGAGTTACATAATCCAAAAGGCACTTTAAAAAATTGATACTGACCTTCATGGGTGACGAATGAAGTATATTTTCTACTATCTTTGTTTTCATCAAAATGGAAGAATTCATTCTTAAAATCGATAGTACTAAAGACGCGTGGCCCTTGCAACCTGTCTAAAATATCCTCGATTAATGGAAGGGGAAATCTATCCTTAACAACATTTTATTTAATCTTCTATAATCAATGCAAACTCGAGGACTTCCATTTTTCTTTCTGACGATTACCACTGGACTATTATATTCTGAAGAGCATGGTTCTACAATCCCTTGCTCCAACCATTTAGTTACTTGAGTTTGGACAATTTTTTTCTCAGAAAACTGTAATCGACGAGACTGATGAGATATAGATTCATTAGTTTTCACCAAAATGTTTAATTCAACACCTATTGTTTTAGCTTTACGTGGTAAGTTATTTAAAATTGATTTCCGTACTCTTTTAAAATATTTGGAACATTAAGTTCAATGTTCAGTTCAACTTCGTCAGAGGTTACATCAATTGGTAGGACGAATAATGTGTTAATTTGCTCTGTAAATTGAAGTTTTTCTTTAATTAAGATTCCATTTTCATTAATAACCGTTTCAACTTGCGTCAATTATTTCATACCAATACTCATATCATAAGACTTAACATTATTTTCTGCAACACATATATCTTCATTTCACTTCAAATCATCAATTTGAATATTGCTCTTAAAATAATTTAGTGGGTTTACTTTGAATTCACCAATTCCACTTAAATAAAGATTCAATGGATACAATTCACACACATATAATTTATCAAACACTGTTTTACCAAGCAATGTCACTTGGCTTCCAGTATCAATAAGTGAATTAACGCTTATATTTTCAATCATTATTTTATTGATAAGCCTTGGCTTGAAATTAACTTTCAAGGTAGCTATTTCTGGTTTAGAATTATATTTTAACTCATTCTGAAGCTTTATGGCCAAGGTCTCTACATTCAAATCATTTAAATCCCTTGTCTTTATGTGCACAAGATCGTGAGATATGATTAGGGTCTCCACAATTAGAAAAAATTTTATTCTTGTTACTTTTATAATTATATTTCATTCTTTCAGCTGCAACATTATTTTTTTTTATATTTACATTTCCATTTTTAGAGTAAAATCTATCATTTTGCTCTTGTTTTGGTTTTAATTTATCAAAAGTATTAAAACTAGGATTAAAAACATGTCTTTTCTTCGAAAGCACCTTTACTTTTTGCATAATCACTGTTTATTATTTCGAAACTTTTATTCACAAAGTCTTTCTTTAAATTCAGAGAAATTCTTACATCCATAAAAAATAGTTTTGTTCTCTTGCCTATCATTTATAGCTTTAATTACTTAATGCATTAAAGTGGCATCTTCAATTTTCCCAGGGCTACATAACTCTTTCATTTTTAAACAGTATTCTGGAGCAGATTCAGAATCCCTCATTTTTTTTTTACTCAAGAGTTGATGTAAGCTAGCTGAATTTATCTCAAAAGAAAATTTATCAATCAATGTTTGTTTAAATTATTGTCATGAATTAATTTCTGGTTCCGTTTTTACAAATAGAGCGGCTGTCCCACCGAGAGACCTTTTGGCGAAAATAAATTTTTCTAGGTCTGACAGACTAAACAATTTTGAAATGTTTTTAAAATGGTTGGTAGAGTGTCAGTCTTGCAATCGAAATTTAGCTGGCTCTGTCCTCGTCTCGGCCAAAGACCGCCGTGTTGACAAATGGCAGTTGGGGCAAGTTAAATAGGTTAGGACTGCAAAGTGCTCCAAGTTCCCATAACAAATTAAACCTCTGGAGGTACTGAATTAGGGATGAGTCGGTGTCTGTTTTGGATTTAAATTCTGACTTGCGGATGGATGAATGAGTGTAAGAATGAGTTCGCCCGCCTTCTAAAAAGGATTGTGTCGCTGGTGCTTGAGCACAGTCGTTCTTTAACCTTAACGGTGCTCGTTAGCAACGAAATGCGCACACTTCTGCCTTAATTCGAAAGAGCTCCATTCATTCGGGCTTGGTAAGACGAAGTGCCATTAGACCCACCACCAGCCTTCTTTTCAAATTTATTACTGTTGGTTGTAAAATCAAAACCAATAAATTATCGTATTCCTCTTTCGATTTGAACGATCTCCAACCGCATTGGAAAAAAATCTGTGCAGTATCTTTATTTTTTCTGTTTTACAATTCCTCAATGCAATGCTTATATTTCGAATATCATTTAAAGTAGTCATCTTATAACAAAATAAATGTTACATACATTTTCTAAAAATTAGTTGATGGAAAATTGCTTATCCACAGGAATTTTGCCTCGTAAATTCATATTCGTTTCACAATCCGACTTCTGAAATCTATTTTCGTTTCATCATTGTTTCATCTACTTTCGGTTCATCATCGTTTCATCTGTTTTCATATCATTATCGATTCAGCATCGTTTCATGAATTTTTGTTTCATTATTGCTTCATCAATCCCTCTTCTGAAAATTGTGGGGTGTCGTGATGACCAAGCCATAATAAGTCCAGATGATATTTCAAAATTTAATGGATAATAATGAAGCTAGATTAATTATGATGACTAATTTACAAGACGGAATGGATAACCAAATTCGTCTTTTAAAAATATGTCTTGATTTCGTCTTCTCTCTTTTCATATACGTCTTTGATTACTTTACTACGTCGTAATCCTCTTGCCCCGTCCAGACATGAACTGAACATTACTCATCTTTTCTCTATCAGAGGGCTGCTTATTGGCGATATGAGGTCAGAGGTGTCACTCAATGACGTTAAGTGAGGACACAAGCGTCGCTCAATAGCGGGAAGTGATATGCCTGGCGCCACAATCTCGACCTTCCTGGAGTCGGCTGGTCAACACTGTTATGCAAACAAAACAACAAAAAGAGAAACACGGTAGGAAACAAAAATTACAAAGTTCTAAAAAAGTGAAAAGTTTATAATATGAAAATTCTAACATCGTATTCCAGGGTTTCAAGTATTCAGCACATGTTGTAAAATTAGGTACTTCGTGGTTTCCTTCTTTAATAACGTCGTAGGTGCTTCCTCCTTTCACTCTAGTGATACTGTAGGATCCTAAATACTTCGGTTTAAGTTTCAGGTGTGATTCAAACTGAGTTTTTTTTATGGCAACAAGATTTCCAATTCTATAAATTTTTGGTTCTCGTCTTCTTAGATTGTACGTATTTTGGTTATTTTCTTGAATCTTTCAGATTTGCTGCTTCGCATGATTTCTCAGTTTTTCTCTTTGAGCTGACAATGTATGACAATGAAGTTAGATTAATGATGAACAAATGATGATGGCTAATTTACAAAATGGATTGGATAACCAAGTTCACCTTTTGACAATACGTCGTAATTTAGTCGTCTGTCTTTTCACATACGTCTGCGATTATTTTAGACATATTAATCATCTTGCCCCGCCCAGACATGAATTGAACTTTGCTCACGTTTTCTCCATCAGAGGGCTGCTTAGTGGCGGGAAGTGAGGTCACTGGCATTATATATATATATATATGTATGTATGCATATATGTATGTGTGTGTATAATGAAAATTTCAAATTACACTCGCGGGTAATTAATGCAGAAAAAATAGCAATAGAAATTGATTAAGAAATATTTGAAGTAAATTTTAATTAACCTATTCTATGAGACAACAGCAAACAGAAAGAAAGAATTAGGTTACCACATGCACTGCAGGGTATCACACATCGACGGAAGAAATCTTGAAATGTTCGTTTTTCGCTATAACGAGTTCCTAATCACTATCGTCAAGGAAGCGAGAGTACTGTTATACTCTTTAGCAATCCATTGCAGCTCTGGCGATTGGAAAGAATTCTCTCAGCATAACAACATTTTAACTCCGTAAAATTGCTTTAAATCATTATTTTATAAACGTTAAAAATAGTTTTTAGAATATACTTTTGTGCTTTTTTTACTCATTAAGAATACTTTCATAAAATGTGTTTCACAATTTACAATATTTAATTAATGGTTTTAATGGTGTAAGAAGATTAATTAATGGTTTTTTATTCCTTAAATGTCCAAAAAAATATGAAATATGATGGAAATAAAAATATTGAAACGCCTAAAAATTCCTAAAATTCGAGAAAATAACTAATAAACGTTCTTGGATTTAGAAACTTTCGAAAACTTTCTGAATACACCCACACATTTAGCTTTTTTTTTGACATAATCTTTCCGTATTATTTTTAATTTAAGATCTACTTATCTTGTAAATAATACCTTCGGTGGAGTTAATAACCAGCTCAACCGCTATTTCTAAAGCTCATATGTAATTATTTATATGGAGATGTCATATCAGTTGGTTCTGATTCTTCTCTATTGCATCGTTAGAGAGAATCAATTGAAATATGTTTCGGTATTGCTGGGCTATATTATTGTTTAAAGTTTAGTTTAATTCACTGATGGAAAAAAAATTCCAACACTAGGAAGGAGCTGTGTTAGATAAACGAAATTTGGTTGACGTGTTTATACATCTAAAAGATGACGTCGATTCTAATTTCGAGCTACGCGCGTAAGTATGGCGCTAGTAGCGACACTATGAACATGCAAATGAGGTTTGCTTTAAATAAGCGCTGTAAGGTTCGTGATCGTTATTTACAGTTGAGATTTGACGTAGTGGGTTAATGTTAGTCAAGGATGCCTCTGAGAAGACGAAGAAGCCATTATCAACAGCTTACTGAGTTTGAACGAGGTCGTGTTGTAGGGCTACGAGAAGGTGGGTTTTCTTTCCGCGATATTGCTGAAAGACTTGGCAGGAATGTATCCACTGTGCATGAGTATTGGCGGCAGTGGTCAAAGGAAGGTACTGTCTCAAGAAGACCAGGTTCCGGGTGGCCACGTGGTACTACTGAGAGGGAAGACCGTCGTATTCGGCGTATGGCTGTGGCTAATTGTACTGCGTCTGCAGCTGAAATTCGGGCTGCAGTTGGCGCCACAGTAACACAACGAACTGTTACAAATCAGTTACTTCAAGGACAGCTCCGAGCCAGACGTCTTATACGGTGTATTCCACTGACTCCAAACCACTGCCGTTTGCGACGTGAGTGGTGTCAAGCTAGAGCTAATTGGAGGACGGAGTGGAGATCTGTTTTGTTTTCTGATGAAAGCCGGTTCTGCCTTGTTCGTAGTGATAGCCGTTTGTTGGTTAGAAGCAGGCCAGGTGAACGCCAACAGGATAACGCTCGCTCTCATACCGCTGTTGTAATCCAACATGCTCTGCAGATTGTCGACATGTTGCCTTGGCCTGCTAGAGCACCAGATCTTTCTCCAATTGAGCACGTATGGGACATCATTGGACGACAACTTCATCATCATCCACTACCAACATTAACCGTCCCTGCATTGACCGCCCAAGTGGAACAGGCATGGAACTCCATTCCACAAACTGATGTCCGACACCTGTACGACACAATGCATGCACGTTTGCATGCTTGCATTCAAAATTCTGGCGGTTACACCGGTTACTAATGTACCAACATTTCACATTTGAAAGGGCTCTTCTGGCCAATGGCTCTACCTGTGATCTTGAAACTTTAATCAATTAAATATGTTACCTAGACAAATGTATTCCTAAAATTTCATTACTGTACAATAATTTTTTTTATGGTGTTGGGATTTTTTTCCCATCAGTATATCATTGTAATATTTAGTTTGTTATATTAACGTTCCATTTCAAAGCAACGTGCGATTCTGCGACAGACTTCATAATTTTGTACCACGGTCAGATGAAGAGAACGGCATCTGAGCTAGCACCACCCTCCCCAAGTTTCCTATCCACCAACGGAAAGACGTTTTTTCCCACAGACTTTAACAAGCACTAGATACGCTTACTCGACATTTCCTTGATAGAAAAGGATCTCGAACTGCTAAGACGACAACGTACCAACAAGCCACCTTAATCGCAATCACTGCAATGATATCAATGTAACATTTAATGTTGCAGCTCATTTGTGGAATTATATATATATATATATATATATATATTGGCATTAAATTTCAATTTATTAATCACACATTTTCCCTGCGATATGATTCAATTTCTCAAGTGAAAATGTATCGAACTTTTGTCATCTTTATTTATAAAACAAGCTATATCGCATAATCCTGTATAATAAGAAATCAAAGAAATAGATCAGATCCTCATTTGATTTATTTTATTTGTGTTTCCCTTCATGTTAAAAACCCTGCTAAATTCGGTTTATCATCATTATCATTTTAAGTGAATTTTTTAATCTTCATTGCCATCACAATCAATATAACACATTTTAAATCTAGATTTTGATAATGCAAATAAGGAACTATAGTTCATTTAGTTTTTTTAAATTATATTAACTACCGTTTTAAAGCAACACTAGGACTATTTTGGGATGGACATTTTAATTTAAACTATTGTTATAAGACCAAAAAGGCACCTTAGCTAACAACTTCCTCTTCACATCACACTAACTGGAGAACTTTTATCTCTCACGGATTTAACCAAACCCGCTGGAAGAAAACTGAAATTAAGAAAAAAAAATATTTGAAATAAATAATATAACTTATTAACTTGTTTCCTATAACTTTCGAGATTTAATTTTTGACAGTTTTGAATCAAAGGTCAACTTTTCTGTATATTATGTAAAATTTAAAAAGGAAATCTTGTACCCAAAAAATAATAGTGATATTGGTCGGCAAATGTTATCACCTGTCTGAATTTTCCTTATTTGAAGCGGTTCAAGTATAACTCGAGTTTGGATTTTCTGAACATTTATAGGGCATCCATCAAATCTTTATACTGCAACAACATTATTACCATTTGTAGAATTATTTAAAAATTATGTAATCTCTGAAAATAGAAAATAATTATATACTATTATCGAAACATCATATTTGTATCGAATGATTGATAAATTTTTTCTTTGAATATCTCTATAATAAAAAAAGATATTTTCTTCTGATCTTAAGGGTTGTAGACGCTTAAAAATAATATTCAAATTTTTTCTTTTTAAATACATATTGTATTTGTATAGCATCATCATGGATATAGAAGTGAGTCCAACATTCCTTTTTTATACAATTTAGAAATAAGAAGTCAATTACTTTTTTTACTCTCTTGTGATTGATGTAAAGCAAGGATAAAAATAACTAATGATATTTTAAAGGAGATGATATTTTTCTTTCGTTCACTTCTTTAATGCGTTTCTAAACAGGATTTCATTGATATGTGAGAGTTTTATAATTTCAGTACAATAACATAAACGTTGGTGATGCAATATTAATTGGCTGTAGTCATTTAATGTTCCACCCATCTTTATAAAGATTGAAGGTACGTTCGTAAGTATACTGAAGTATCTCCCATTCATAAGTATACCGAATTTGTTCTTAGATTACTAATTGCCTAGATTGGTATGCATACTAAGTCTATTATATAATACTATTTTTGTTAATGGTTTGGAAGTGACAGCATGTTGTTTCAAAGATACCTAGACCAATTCGATTACCATTTATGATTAAATTTATCTGACTATTCATTTCTCCACTACCAAATTGAGCACTGTTATTGTTCTATTCCAAAATGGAAGAAATGCTTCAGAGCATTCCGAGAATTTGCCTCAAGGATTGGTGAAATGACTGGCAACTTCATCTGAACAGTCGACATAATTGTGATTGACTCAAAGATTCTACGACTTCCACATCTTTTTACGTATCATTTGCGATTTAGTTGAAATAGAGTAACATTTCAAACTATTACCAAAACTATATCGTTGTAATTATATAATTACAAAATATTAAATTCCCATTCCTCGGTATAATATAAAATTGCAATCAAAAATAAAAACTATGCGTAGTACTAAAGTAAAAACAATGTTTTCTGAGAGAAAGATACATTTTTCAGTTCAACATAAAAGTGCAAGAACCGTCATATAAAAGAAATCGGAAGATAAAAAAGAAATGGTATAGTCTAAGCAGAAAAAATATTTATCTTTTAATAATAGTACCAGATTTATACACACAGTATCCGATCTGAAATAATCTGAGAGATTTTAAATAAAGGCAATACTCTTAAAAAGTAAAATCATAAATTTTTCTGTTACATTTATTATAAATTTCATTAGCTGCTCATTTTTTACCACTTTTCATAAAAAGAGTTTCTGAGTTTCAATTGGTAATTAAATCAATGCATTAAAATCAAACTGGATAAAACAAATGTTTTTTTAAACTTTTATTTGAAGTGAAAAGTGATAGCCAAGTTAATAAATACTTTTAAATAAATAAATTATTTTTGAAATAACTGCGAATATGAAGCATGAAAATATAGTAGTTTAAAGGAGAGATGAGGTATTTCTCGTAAATTTCCTGCTTTTTGTATTAATTTCTGTTTCTTTCATGATCTGAAATCACTTCCCAATCCTCTTTAGAGACAGAGTGTTAACGTAAATCTTTCATCAGGTATTAATTGAGAAATATTGTTTTGTAGTTAAATTTTAATAGCTTTATTTTAATGATAAAGAAACGTGAAATATCTAAATAATAAACATATATGGCTTCATTTTTTCAGTATTCTGAATCCTTTCTTTTTCTTTATCTTAATTTACAAATGAATAAATGTAATTATCAAGAGAGATTTTCAAATGAAAAATGCCCAATATATATGTATATAGATATATAAAATTCTACATATCAGTCAAATATTTAACTAAAAATGATTTTAAACGAAAAGCATTTTGAATTATATATTCCTATCATTTCTTTTGAAAACAATTTCTGTAACAACTGCCCATTTTTGAATTTAAAACAATCATCTATAAAATATAATAGTTACTGAAATAAATGATAATATATTTTCTCCTTTATTTAAAATTATTTTATATTTATTCAATTCTCCTTCTTAGATATTATTAAAAATTTGCATTTGAATGCTTAAACGAAAAATATGTGGATTTCTGTAAAGTCATTTCCTTTTCCTTACTTAATACTTTATTTTATTTAACTGAAGTGCTCTACTTAGCATTTTAAAGTATCTCTTGTGAAAAGGATATCTTGGCATTATTCTTAAAAATAAATATCAACAATATTTATTAAATATAAATGTGAACAATATTTGGTAAAAATAAATATTAGCTTAATATTGTAACTGAATTTTCCAAATAAACATATAAAACTCATTACAATCATTTTATGATGCTAACAGCATAAAATAAACACGGTTTCCAAGCAAAATATATTCGATAATAACTGGTTTTATTATAAATGTCATTTTCCTTCTATTTTCATTTTATTTCTTTTGTGATTTCTTTACCTGATTGCATTTAAATGTTTTTCATTTAAACTTTTCGTGAATTATTGTTTATTTAATTACTATTATTATTGCCTTATTCATATATTTCCGACGATGGGTGCCATACCTAGGCTGTGCCTAGGGAAAATACAGCTTTGTGCTATTTCAATTTGATATAATAAAAATATTTAAGGGGTGTGAAAGAAGAAGCAATTATGAACTGCACCTTCAGTTCAATCTGCTTATAAATAAATTGCTAATTAAACCAATGTAAAGATCTGCTAGACTGATACCAAACTAAACAAATATTGGTAATTTAATCAAAAAAGGAAATTACATTCTCATTATGCATTTTTTGTAATCATGATCAAATTTTACTATGAGATAAAAACCAAAATTTTTATCAGAATCCTTTCTAGCATACTAATGTTCTGAACTTGCAATTAGAATGGTAAAACAGTATCGTTTATGAGTTGAGCATTCAGTCCTCCAATCATAAATAAAATATAACCTATACTAATAAACTCCTGGAATTTATTTATTGTACTAGTCTATCTTCATGACTATTGCCAAAAATAACAGCTAAAAAACTATAAAAAAAACAGTTGAAAATCAGTAATAAAAGACAGTACTAATGCAAATCTTTATGTAAAATTTTGGGCATACTACTTTCCTTTGTTTAATCTGCATGTGAACAAATCAGTTACTAAACTATTCTAAAGATGTACTAGAAAGATATAAAATTAAACAAAATCGGGGGTTGATAAAAATATTATTTACATTTTAGTTATTGATTTCTGTAATAATAATCAAAATAAGCACTGAGAAAAAGAATCAAAATTTTAACCGCGATCATTGATAAAATACTATACTGACCATTCTATTTGTATGTTAAATACAGGATCGATTTAAAATTGGAATTCCAATTCTTCGATCATGAATAAAACATAAGCTGTGCCAATAAATTCTTGAAATCTATTCATTGTGCTAATCTGTCTTCATGACTACTGCAAAAAGTAGATGAGAACGATAAACTAAGAAAACAGTGAAAGATCAGCAATAAAAGACATCAACCCCTCACGCAAATCTTCCGTCTTACTGAAAACGACATCCTATTAGAAAGGACTAAACAAACTTCCTCTCCCATTGACAGCGAGTTTTCTTCCAGCCTGTATAGAGTTCCCACATAAACGTAACAGGATCTTCAAAGCAAGATGGAGGGGAGCTGGAGAAAAATAAAATAAAGAATGGATCGTTCACACCGCAACCCTGTCATTTTTCACGGCTTCTATCCCCGTCGAAGGCCTTCCAACAAGACAGGGGAAGATACTAGAATGGGAAGAAAAAGAAAGAAAGGAAAAATGAACTGCTATTGACGCAACTCAAATTACCGGATAGGAAATAAAGGCGCAAAAAGAAGAGGGCAGCACAGAAAAAATAAAGGATAGAAAGCAACAAAAAATGGGGTGGCGGATACAGACAGCAGCTAAGAGAAAGAAGAAAAAAAAATGGAGGAAATGAGAGCAATTATTAATGTGGGCAAGATCGATTGGTGAGCGTGGTGCGGATCAATGTAAAGAACGGTTTATTTTCTTACCTTACTTCGGCAGAAATTGAATTAGCACTGATCCCTCTCCTGAATTCGAAAACGTAGGTTTTGTGTACACCTTCCTGGGTAAACAATGGGCATAATTGGAGGCTGGAAAAGTGAGAATCCTTTGATTGAGTTTGTTTGGTGTGACTAATTCACCATTGACCTCTCCAGGGATTAAACGTTTGTAAAAGAATTTAGTTGACAGGGAAATTATTGGATATAGGCAGAGAGATTATCAAATGTAACTTCGCCGAAGTACAAAATTACGTATTATTGTTCTTTACCTAAGTGAGATGAAATGAAACATTTTGAGATAATAAAGTTTCATTTTTGGTGCATTATTTCTGATATTTATTGTTTGCTCAAAATGTTTTCTTTATATGCTATAATATTTAAAATGATAACATAACAGGCTGAAGGACAATAGGGTAATACAGCAAATCACAAAAAAATTATTTATGAGTAATGTTTAGGTTATTAAAGTTTACGCAAGGTCCAAATTGTAATTATGAAGAAAACAACATTTTAAATGTGACCTTTCCTATTTAAGTAGAGTGTATACCAGCCATCTGTCTATCTTTCTGATTTACAGATTTTATGAAGAGAAATTATAAGCGTTCTATAACCAATAAGATACATTTTATAAATATCTAAAATCATATTCATTACTTTATCTAGTTATCTGTAAATGTCGGCGTCATCCTGAGATAAACGCAGCTCGTCTTCTCTATGATCTCGGCTTCAAGGACTCGAATTATGGTTGTTCTTTCCCCTGTGTTCTATCTGTAAGGCGCATGAAAGAGCCTTCCGGTAAAAAGGGGTGCTGCAAGCGAGTGTATGAGAATCATCTTGATATGAGCTTAAGTCAGACTAGTGCCCTCGGGCATTTAGGGGTCTTTAACCTCAAAGGCACTATAGTCTTCCCCACTTTCCATGGTAACATGGATACTGCATATTATCATACGTAAATGTCGTGTTTAACTTTTTCTTTTCTGTAAATCCGTCTTGATGATATTCACTTGATGATGATGCAAACTGTGGCTACAAAAATGTCGTTCTATTCACATGATTCTAGTTGTATACAGCATTAATGTATTTTATTCTTTTTTAATTTCGATTCCTTTATTTCAAGTAGGAAATTCAACCTCCGCCGATTAACTTTAGTCTTCATCCGAATTCAGTAATGAAAATCCAATTTATAATGAAAAAATGCACAATTCATTAATTTCTATTTTAATATACACTCCAGCCTAAAATAATAAGACGCCTTTTTAACTGAAATATTAAATTATGGAGAAATAAAAATATATGAAAGAAATCAAATTTATCTCATAATCATCATTAGTCGACTTTATTTCCTTTCTATAACAATTCTGAGGGAGATGAAAAATGAATAAAGATATATACTGACTGCATTTAACTTTTCACTTTTTAGAATTCATTGCGCAAAATTGCATTCATCTCTTGTAATAAGTCAAAACAAGATGGATAGACTTAAGGCAATAAATAATAAAACCGATGAAAGTTAGATTGTTTTATCAATGAGAAAACCAAATTGTATGAAATAAGATTATGAAGATAAAACAATTAGTGTGAAATATAAAAAGGATTTAGATTTCAACAGAAAATATTAAAACACAAAACAATTAATGATGGTAATGTGTGACGCTCTTCTACATCCATAGAACTGTTATTTTGTTAAAAGTAAACAACTACACACAAATGACATTTTTTGGAGAAGTTACCCAACACACATTTTATCCAGTCATTACCAGAGTAGAATCCATAAGCTTTTGTTTTCCAATTGGTTTAAGCAAATTCATTTCTTTTTTTAAAAAGAAAAAAACGTTTTAACATGCCAGATTTTGGCAAAGTGTTTTGGGTTTTGATTAAATGTTGGATAGCAGCCGTAGTGTGGATCTTAATAATAATCATACTATAAGTAGTTACGATAATTCTATGCATAAGCTGCAATACGGTGAGTTAATTCACAATTCACACTAATTATCCTCTATGTATCATAGGTCGATAGAATGATAGATATATCTACTCGTCAGATTAAATTTCTCACAAACTTTATTTCAGTTGATTCGCTATCCTTAAATCCGACATTTTGACAAAATCCTTTCATGGACACTCAATTTTACCAAAGGTCGTCAGTCACTGGCCCTAAGACAGAAAGGATAGTTAATACAACTGCATTGTAGTCAAACCTCAATACGGCTGTTAAAAGGAACCGTTCTAGACTGCTTTAATCATGCCTTCGGGCAAGGGCTTAGCATATCACAGGGCATTTGGTGGATGGTATAATTCTAGATAAGATTCTTAATCGCCTATGGTGCGATTCCAGAACTTGTGACTGTTTGAAATAATTTTCGAGCATATTTCAATAAACAGATGCCATCGTTTGAATTCATCTATCTTTTATTAATAATTTTGTAATGGATCATGCATCTCTTTTTTTAAAGATTTGCATCCAACTGTAGAATCACGGGGCATCTCCACAATTCTTCTGTAATTTGAAGGAAAGGAAATTTAGATATGCATCATTCAAACTTATTCGACATATAATTTTGATTCCACTTCTTCAAGTTTCTTCGTATTAACTTTTGCAACTTTTATTTTATCAAAGTTATTATTCGATATATATAAATTATTATATTGGGTCGTTCGGAAAGTCATTTCGTATTTTTGTGTCAAAATGAAAAGAAATTTTCGTTTAATGAATAAATTATTTATTAAATTCTAAAATTGCCATTCTGGTCTGATACCTTTTGCCATTCTGGTCTAATACCTTTTGGTAGTAACATGATTACACGCTCATAAAAGTTTTGGTCTTTGCTGTAAAAAAAACTGATCGAGGTGGTTTTTGGCCTCCTCATTTGAAGGAAAAATTTTGCAAATCAGTTCTGGTACTGATGTACTGTTAACACATCTTCTCCACACATATTGGCTAATTTATTTCTGGCTTGAACAGCATTTTTCCTTTTATAGCAAAAAAGAAAAAAATGACGAAAATGCTGTTTATTGCTCTCCATATTTAAAAGGGCACCATCCAAAAACTACTGCGAAGAATCAGCTGCACTTTTTCACACTCAAGCCTTGCTATATCAGCTCTTAAAACATAAAATGATTTTGCGGTTTAAGTATGAAATTGGGTGCGAAAAATGCAATTAAATCCTTTGTCAGGAAAAAACGAAATTACTTTCCGAACAACCTAATATTTTGTATCGTATGAAATAAATAACCTTTTGAAAGTATTGGAAATTTCACAAAATTAAGAGTGAGCATTCCTGAGAGCTTTTAATTCCATTGACAAATAAAATTGTAATAAAGTCCAGATACAATAGTCTCTAAAATAATTGTATTTATTTTAGTTTCTGTAAATGATTTAACATATGATGCTTAATAAATTAAATACAAAAAGTTATACTTTATATCTAAGATCTTTCCATGCGCAGTATTCTTTATAAATAGAGAGTAATTAAATTTAAGTCTCAATTCGGTTTGCACCGAATTGAGATTGTTAAATTTTTCGGTGGTAAGGTTGAAAGCTACGGAACCGGATTTTTTCAGGTTCGAAGCCGGAATCTTCTGAAGAACCGTAGTGTTTGTGGGTATGGTGTAAGTTGAATTCGTTGGGGCCAAATGCCCCCCCCCCCCCACTTGTGTTCAAGTTTATAGGAGGGTGCCAGCTCAGATGTCATCCGTGTCATCTAACTGTTGTTCAAAAGTGCGCATTCTGTCGCAGAATCACCACAGTATTGTCTTACACCGAGCTATAACTAAGCTAATATCATTTCGAATAATGTTTGAGACATTCTAAAGCGTGATTAACCCCTTGTGTTAAATTAGATTTCTACAGACACATAATGAAATGACGATATTTGTATTAAAATGTGCTGATCTCAGTCTGTTGTAGAATTGCATAGACTTTTATACACTCTTTTCCTATTGAACTATATAAATATTTATCATTTAATGCACGTGATTGCTCCTATATATGGTTAAACTAGAATGTAACATAACTCGTAAAATTTGAGATACGATCCTTCGTTGTGTTATTGTTATCCTTCTAACAGGAATGCAATGCTCGACATTTTATACGATATGCTTGGTATTATGAATGTAAGGCAATATCGTTAAGCTATTCACATATATTGCAGGACAGCTTTTACTATTTAAGACATTGAGCATTATTGAAATTTTTACAGAGCGGATAAATTTTGAACGAAAATGAGAAGTTTCCGGTATGCTGTTTGGTTCTTGTCTCACTGGAAAAAAACCTTATAGGTATACATCTTCGATATGTCAATAATGGGATGTACTTTAGGGAAAGACTGTATCGTAGCCGGTGATGGCCCTTAGGATTCAACTTCAGTTCTTGCTAGTATTGCTGTTGCGACTGTCATTTCATTCAGTATTATTTATTTATCCGTGTGCGTTAGGGCGGACCGGAGAATTATATATGGCTTACCATACCAAGAAAGAATTTTTATCCTTTTTCCATCATGGTAGAAAATATATCTAAGAAAACGTAGCAATAATTCAGAATAATTTTCTTTTCAGAACTGATAAGAAACAATTATTCATTTTCGTTATTATTCCAAACAGAAACAAGTGGATGAAAATAATGTTCTTTTCTTCAGTCAGAAACATTTCATCAAAAAATCGCAATTAAAAACCATCCTTCAAACATTTACCATTTTTTAGGTAAAGGCTAAAAATAATTATCTTTTATATCCATTTACAGTTTGCTACCATATTTTGCCTGCAGACATCATTGCAAAGATTATTAAATCTTTCTCCATATAATTCCATCTGGATTCATATGAATCTCAAAAGGGTTTCGCATACACATTAAGTGTAATATTTAATCTTAATTGCTGCATTGCTCCTGCAAAAGAAGAACAATATGCAAACGGAATTTAATTTAATCTTACTCGCTTAAGAATAATAAGCTCTTCAACGTTAAACTGTAATTACCGGTACTTGAGTAATCCTATTATCTCTAATTTAATCCTTTTTGTTAGCGTATAAATATGCGCTGGGCTACAAGTATCTGGCAAGACAATAGCAGGGATTAGTAATTATTTGACCTGCCTACTTAAATGTTAATTCCCCTGGTATGTGGAGTAATCAAGATATACTTAAAAATATAATTTATTTTTTTATGTAAATCATTGACTTATAAAAAAATCAGTAAACTTTTATGTCTCAAATAAGTACTTATACGTTTTAGAAAAGAAATATAGATTAATTGATAAATTCTAATAATGAATTAAATAAAGAAAGCTTTACATTAATTATTTTGTTATTACATTTTTAAAATTTAATAGACTGTTTTTATTCAGTTTGGAAAAATATACAGAATTGAACTTAATAAGACAATTATTTTGCTTTTTTGTTAACTGATGCACTTTTACGATTTATTTTTGTATTAAATAGCTTTTTGAAAGTTAGTTTTTAAGCGAAATCATATGTTGATGAAACACTGACATATAAAATTCTAATTTTAGTTACATTATTTTTTATAAAATGTCAAATCTTAGAAATGAAGTTAATTAAGATAAAAAGTTTTTTATGTCATAAGCACTTTTAGTTGCTATATTTTGAAATAAAAATCATTTCTGAAAAATGGAATCAATTAGCAGTTTACAAAGTATTTTATTTATTCATTCGATTGATATGAATAAATCTTTTATTGGAAAATTAAATACTAATCGCTTAGTTAATATTAATTTCAATTTTTTCGTTCAAGGTAAATTTCACTTATTTATTCAAAATTAATTTGCACTTTACAAGCAAGAAATAATTTGATAGTTTCATGATTGTCAAACCTATTTTGCACAAGTGTCATATGTATTATAGCAGTAGTGTGTTGTAAGTTTTTTAAAAAATTCATTTTACTCTATTAGATTGTGGAGAATTATAATACATTTATTTGTTTGTTTTTAAAATGATAAAATGAGTTAATAATAGACTTACATCAACGCTGATTAGTTAATTTTCAATGCATTTTCTTAGCTCAGCTTAGGAATCATATTAATAAGAATCAATTATATGTATTCCTAGAAAAAATGTATTGTTTATTATATTTATTATGTGTTGTTTATTTTTTTAAAAATAAATACTAGCTATTTGTAACATTTATCATGATTACTTGAATATTGTTTACTGATATCAAATATTTTCTATAAGAAAATTCAGGAGCAAACGCTTTAAAGGCAAAAACTTTTTGTCACAATCTGAGCATTAAACCTATTAAAATTAATGTTGTTACTAAACAAACGAATATAAAAATTATATAATGCAATATGGATGAAAAACAATTTCGCTTATAGTTTTATTTAATGTCTCATTGCAAAGCACTTAAAAGTAATAGTAAGCAATTAATTTTATTTTTGAACCATGTGCTTCTACGTTTTCGAGTTAATGAATCCATTTTTAATCCAAACAAGATATGATAAATAATTACATTCTAACTGTCGTTATACCGTGAAGCGGTGAAATTGGAGCCGATATTATTCCGTGCAAAAATGGTGTTATGCTCATTTTGTAAATTTTAAAGTTTCCTTCTTTAAAAATTGTATGCGATATATTTAAAAAAATTTTCCACATGGGATTATATCACAAATGAAAACTCCAAATATACAATCATGAACATGCTGTCGATCCTTAAAGTGAAAGGAAATATGAAACTACTTTGAAAATGTACAAGTAATTTTAAATAAACAAATTACTCGAAAAAAGAAATTACTATTAAAAAGAAACCAAATAATAACACAAATGTGTAACTCTATGAAAATTTTGGAATAAACATGGAACAAAAATTTTTGTGACTTAGAATCTTAAAATTTTTTTAATAATTCCACAAATGTGTGCGGTATAAGTCTAAAATTTGAAAATTGATAATAGATTTCAACTTTTATGTTACCTGTAATAAAATTTAAAAATATTGCTAATGATGAGTAAATTTTGCTAATTTTAATTTGTTATCCATAAATTCCTTTAATATGTTCACTATTTTAATAATATTTTTTTTATTTCGTTAAAATATGCAAATCGATAGAATAAGATTTATATTTGCCTTTACGTGTATAGAGCGCATAAGAAACAGAATGTTAGATCTAAAAACATTCATATTTGCCTTTTGCCTTTACCAGCGGGTGACCGAGCTCCGCTCGGAGAAAACAGGTATCGAAGCTAACTCGAAGATTTAAATTTTCAATTGTGATTTATCAAAACAATACATGCCATAAGAAAATTTGTAAAACCATTGGGGAAAAGATAACCGGTTAAAGTGCACCATTGTAAACTATTCTAAACAAAGTTAGAGTTTGGAAAGGGAACTATTCTATACAAAGGTAAAGTAAAGATTGAAGTGTGTTGAAGTTCAATATTTTTGACAAATTTATTTAGAAAAACCAAACATATATACATAGATAAGAAACATATTATAAACCTATAACAGCATAAACATAAAACTTTATTAGTTCGCCATATTGGCTATAGATGGCAGCACGTTACCGCTTGAAAATTTAAGTAGCCATTATGGCGAACTAATAAAGTTTGAAAATATCCTATCTGTAACTCCGAACTGCTCGATCGTAGCGCTTCAAAACCGGCGCCAATCGATTCCTCGTGGCCAAAAACCCCAGACCCCCAAGTTTACCGGAGTTTATTAATTCTGGGGCGATTTTCGACTTGACAACCATTCCTCGTATTATAGTATTAGATGTATATAGAGCTAATAAGAAACAGTGATTTCACTTCTGATTCATAGTATTTCAGATTAATGTCACATCAGCGGAAGTCGTGTATACAATCCCATGAATTCTTTCCGTAACGGGATGATGCCACTCAAATATACTTTTTAGATAATAGTTTATTTTTTTTAAATAAATAAATTGGCTGACGCAAAATAAGTGCATCGCTTCGTATTTAATGGTTGCACTTAAATACTATTGAAATCGGGGAGTGAAAAATTATTACCAAATTTGCTTTTACAAAACATCCTAAGGTAAGCAAAATTCTTCTTACACTCCCTTATTACTTATAAAATAAACCCTAATACAGAAAGAACAATAATGTAATCATATATCATGATAAAATTTTTTAATTATAATAAGAATATCGAGTTGTATTTTTCAAGATTAGACTCTTATTTATGAAATGAATTATAATGTGTTGACAGTTTTTCACTTTTATTATTTTAATAAACTTATCATATACAACGATAAGATAAATGATGATAACTTTAATTATAATGAGAGCATTGATGTACATATCTTAAGATCCTTATTTCCGAAAACAGATTATTTAGTTACTTCTCTAATAAATCCTTATCCCCGATGATATGATGATAGCTTTCATTATTATTATTATTATTATATTAAAGTAATAATATATAATGATAAGGCAAATGAAAATTGTAATTATG
The DNA here is from genome assembly GCA_026543055.1 of Argiope trifasciata. NCBI lineage: Eukaryota > Metazoa > Arthropoda > Arachnida > Araneae > Araneidae > Argiope > Argiope trifasciata. The sequence continues at coordinate 2,385,399 of JAPMOQ010036552.1, read as the reverse complement.
ATATGAGTATATTATTATATAATATATATTCTTATATTGTATAACTTTCTTATATCTATATTTACGAAGAACAGATGCAATATGTTGACAGTCTTTAAGTATCGGTAATCGAATAATTTTATGACTGATTTATTTACACGTTAACCTAATTTCTTTTGTTTTTACTTGAAATCATATGGTAAAATGTAACAGCATTAAATCATTAGTAGAAACATACTTGGGCATCATTTTTTTTGAAAGAAGATAACTTAGTATTTGGAATAATCTCTTACTTTATCAAGAATTAAGATTTTATAAAACCTCCCTTTGAAGTAACTTTTTATTGAATTCTCTAATTTAAGTCTGGTATTAAAAACTCATGTTATTCTGTGATAAATATATTCTAAAGACAGAATAACACAATTAAAAGCTGGAAGGACTAAAAAAAATTATTTTTTACAGAATTAAAAAGTAAGTATCGCATCTAAAATGGAGAAAAAAATCGATGTGTACCAATATCGACAGTTTTGCAAGTCATTTCCTCCAAAGGACGTGAATAAATACGAAAATTTTCTTTCATATAATTTCATTTTTTCCCCCACTTTCACGCAAATCTCGGTGGAATGAATGATCGAATTAAAAAGTTACTCTTTTAAAAAAAAGTACTAGTTTTAGAATCACTAAACTTTCACTGCAAACATCAACTGATGAAAGATTCGAGCATTTTCGTACAAAATGGTTTAGTCAACTCCCGTGCAATCATACAATCATTGAAATCATGTAATTATTTAAAACATATAAGATGTAATTCCACTAATATTAAAAATAATTTTAAAATTATCGGCTCTTATAAGTGTGAATCAATTTCAATTTCCAAGAAATATCAGTTTCAGAATTGAGTCTTTACAATAAAGTATCCTATCTTTTAAGTTAAGGAAAGAGAAAAACTGTGGGAATATAAATTGAAGAGTTCTATAAAGGTTGTCTATGTTCGGCATCAACACTTTCATTTGATTTCATTTGCAATAAACGCTCTTATTCCCAGAAATAGAAAACCCACTTTTTTCTAATTTTGCATTTATTTTAAGAATACCCCCCAGCTATTTTGAGTACTTTTTCTTACTTTCCACATTTCCGCTCTGTACTCAGGTTCTGAATAGTGGTTCTATGTGCAATGGACACGGAAGTCTCCTATAATCTATTAATGTAATGAGATCCCAATGTCCCGGAGACTGCAGAATAGTCTTTCAAAGAACTGTCTAGAATTGAAAACTCCGCTCAAGCATTAAAATCTCAAAACGCCCGGGAATAATTGCTTTCGATTTCGCTTTTCAGTACGCATTCAATTTTCGAAAATTAATCCGCCGAGTATGTTTACCGCCTTCTTCGCTTAATGAAATTCCTTCGGATTCAAAGACTCGGAATATTCACAAGAAAGAAGCCCTGATTTTCATTCCGTTTGAAAAGATTCGGTGCGGGAGAGTTCCATGATATTTCGCATGACAGTAGTAACCTCTCTCTCTCGCATTCCTTCCTTTGTTTTAACATATGAAGAGCTCGAATTTAATAAGAGCAAATATATGATTTGTTAAAAGAGAACCTCTCTTAGAACCAGATAAACGCTGGCTGATACGAACAAAAAGTTCTTATATAATATAAAATCAAACGCGATGGGTTGCATTTGTTATTTTAAAGTAATGAACAAACATGTGTTAGCAGTTTTTTAATTTTATGGTTTTAGGTGTATTAATAACAATTAGGTGTACAACTCAATCCTTCTAAATGTAGCTTAAAGATGCATATTTTTATTTATCGTACACATATATAGTAACATAGCATTTATAGTTATAGTAACGCCCCATCTTAAATCCGCACTAGGTCTATTGAATTTGTTTATTTGAGAATATTATTTTGTTGACGATGAGAACAATGCCTAAGCTGGCGCCCCTTTCAGCAGATTTCCATACCACACCAGCGGAGAGATAATAGGACTCGACGAATTTAACACGCATCAATCCCGCCTACCCAATAGTCTCTCAGTGGAAACAGGTCTCGAACCTGAAGCCCTCCTTTTCAGAAACTAGACATTACAATAACACCACCTTGGCCAGACAAATGAGAAGAAATCAAATACATTATTCAATAAAAGCATTAAATGTAAAGCATAGTTATTTTTATGACCTCTCCTATAGGATCTATAGTTCAATTCTTTTTTTGTTAATTTTTTTCCAAGTTGTAACTTTACCGCTTATTTGATTTCAAATCTATAAGTGATAGCAACTTTAACCATTTATTTGATTTCAAATATATAAGTGGTAGTAACTTTAATCACTTACTTGATTTGAAAAAAATAGTTCGTTCCATAGATATCTCTCAAAGGTATATTCAATTTCATAATTGATATTATGTATCTCCTTCGATGATGGAAGAAGTATGACACGTTCTATTCAAATTTCGTTAGGCTTTAGACATCAAAGTCGTTTCTTAGTAAGGTCCGGAATCGGAAAATAATAAAAAGAAATATAACTATCACTAATTTTTTTTATTAAATAAATATTTTGTTTAAATATTTTTATTGATAATTTTGACTTTTAAGCGATAATAATTTATCTATATTACTGAAACAGAGGTTCTGGGTTAAAAATTGAAAAATAGTAACGTGGGCTTCATATTTGTTTCTCTTAAGAAATTGTATGAACTCTGAGGAAGAATATTCTGTTCTTGTGCAATACCATTACATTTTACGGTATCTTATGTATTTTCCTCCATCTAGTAAACACCTAAGACCATAAAATATACTCAATTTTTGCAGAGGACTTATAATGTTTTCTGTTAATATGTAATCTTTATTTTTGGCATCTATGAGCTCATCTTAAATGTATAATCTTATAAATCAAGTTAAGTGAGTTCTCATTGACTCTAGAAGTCTGACAAAAAGAATTTTTCAAAGAAAAATAATAAAAAAATCTAAAACTGGAAAGATAAATTTCTAATAGTACCCGAATTTCGTATCATTCAGCGATGTATATTTTATCACCAAAAGTATGATTATTATTGTTGTTGTTTATTATGGCAATTGTCATTGACAAGCCCACTGATTACTGTCAGCGATTTTAAGCCTAAATTAACATCCCTTGTTTTCCAGTAGCTCCAACTAGGGCCAAGAGTACAACTTAACTACTTCATGCTTCCCGTCCGCTTGCACAAACCCTTATTACAGACGAGCACATTCAAACAACTCACCGATAGAACACAAAATAACACTTATGCCCTAACCAATAATGAACTCGGGATGCCCAGAATGCTAGGAACACAGGTACCCCTAAACCAGGAAGCCGGCATGATTATTTTTTGTTTGTAAATGGAAGAAAAAGGAAGTATGTATAATAAGAATCTTCAGTCCTTGCATTATTAACTTATTGCTGAAATGTGGGGAATGGGTACTGTTTTTTTACAATGTTGTTGTTACTTATGACATTTTACCAGCCCGCTGACAGATAGCTGTCAGCGATTTAAGCCTAAATTATCGTCCCTTGTTTTTTCAATAGCGCCAAGTAGGGCCAAGTGAACAACTTAGCTACTTCAAGCTTCGCATTCGCTTGCTCAACCCCTTTTGACTGGAGAACACATTCACATTACTCACAGATAGAATGCAGAATAACAACCATACCCTAGCCGGGATTTGAACCCCGAAAGTAATGACATATTCACATTTGTTTTTTAAATTCATCATTAAAATTGAGAATACAAAAATGATACGGGGCTTTGGTTTTAATAAATTATTCACATTTATGACTTCCTTCCACTTTCAGAGAAAAATGATACAGTATGGAGGATATTTTTTTATTATTTTCATAATATTTTTCACTTTTTTTTTTTACTTTTTAGGTATTACAAAATTTAAGAGTTTTTAAGCCAAATTTCATTGGCTATTAATTGAGTCTTAAAATGCCAGATTAGGTCATGGCATAGATATAGAGGCTTAATCGTTTTATTTCATTTATTCTATTGTAAACATTATTTAGAAAATAGCATCAAATGAATTTTCGATTCAAAATCTCGTTAAAATGTTTATATATACGCATGTGAACTCATATATTAATATAAAAGTAACGAGAAATTGAGAAAAAAATTGAATTAAGACGAATATTTCTCCAATATTTTCAATAGTGTAAATATTTACTATGATTTGTATCATTTTAAGCTACCCGTAGGTTGGATACTTATATACTGTTTTCTGTGCGAAAATCAATCAATGAATGAAGCAGTCAATGCGATTTTTACTTTTTAGTGTTCTGAGTTATTATTTTGTAAAATATTTTTCAATCAATAATTAATGTAATTCATGCGTTAAATATGGTTACAAAAGTAAAATTTTTAATTTTGTTATTTTATAGTCAAAGACATAAAACAAAAAAAATATCACAACAGGAATATGCATATAATATATATTACTCTAAAGAAAATATTCTTCTGAGCACTTGAAAATTATAAGTGTATAAATTATTTCAATATAAGATAAATATATTTTTAATTGTACAATGAGTATATTATTTTTATTGAAATTTTTACATGAAATATATTTGAAGATTTATTTATAAATAGCATGTTCTGTGCTTATAACGCAGTTTTTGAAAGCCCATATTGTTTTATAACATTTATAAAATCCTACACAGTAATGGTAAGAGATTTCGTGAAAAGTTATGGCATTAAATTGACAAATTATTTAATAATTACTTTAAATTAATATAGAATGCTTGAAATAAATTTTATGATTCCTTCTCATAACTAATATCATTTTTTATGTTGATAATATGAAACTCGTAAGCAAACTGAAATACTTAAAAAAATAATTTGCAGATCCTAAAGTGAACAGAACAAGAATTCAATCTATAGGAATTCGAGATGAGAAGTATTTATTTTTGAAAGGTTAAAAAACGATAGGAAGAAGTTTTAATTTTTGGATGTGAGCTTTACAAATACTTTCAGTCGTACTTTTTAATAGTCTTTGGGGGAAAAAGCTAGAGCAAAAATGCTTTTATAACAAACTGAGGGGAGGGAAATCATTTTTGAAAAGTCAAAAATAATAATTTGAAAACTTTCTTTTAAACTGATGAATAAAAAAGAACTTTTAGATCTTGAGCTCCTTCTGATCAAGTTGTTCTTTAAATTCTACTCAGGATTCAATGAAAAAAGGGGCGGATTAACTTTCCTGTTGAAATTATTTTCTTTTAATTTGCAACTACTTGACAGAAACATTCTTTACTATACCGAACCGATGATTTCTTTTTAATATTTTCGAAGTAATGTCATTGTTTCCAAAAAAGACAATTTTCTTTCCTGTGATAAATTTTATTTGAAAAAGGAGTTATAAGTATGTGTGGATTTTTTTCCCTTTTCTTATTAATTTTACTGAGGAAAGTTTTTTTTCTTCTTTTTTTAAAGATAAGTTTGAAGCTGAGATAATTATTTAGAAATGGAAAAGGGAAAATATCACATGATATGATATATAAGTCCCAGCTTGAAAAATATTCGTATTGAGATACTTGAAAATTTAAATGTAAGTAAAAACGTAGATATTTGATATTGCTAATTCTAAACTGAATTTAGAGGAACTGTAGCCCATGTAAATTGGTGCCTTCAGCGCCCATGTGTGCGTTCTTGACAGACAGCCCTGAGATGCAAGATGTACATCCCGATTAGATAGTTAGTCAAACGCAAAATCCTCAGTGTTTATACCTAAAAATGCTTGGTCCTCAATTTATCTACCTTCACCTCTGCCAATTTATCTACCTTGCCCATCCCTAGGACCAAACTTCGAACTGATGTGTTAGGAGCACGAAGTCCTAACAGCTACGTTACCGGGCTTCATAACGAATTCAGTGTTGCAAATATTTTTTTGCGTTGTCATTAATCTAAAAAAACGAACATACATGATAGTGTTAACTATGTTTAAGTAACAATTCCTTGGTTATGTTGAAGCATATACTAAAAGTAAAATACAAAAAGAGAAAGAAAATTAAAAGAAAAAAGTGAAAAACATGCATCATGCTCTGACAAAAAACCATAATGAATATTAATAGCTAATGAAAGTATTAAAATTCATTCTTAATTAAGAATGATAGAAATCGTCATTAATGATGATATAATGTCTTTGTTCTGGCAGAAACTATATATTTTTTATTATTTGTCTCACAAAACTTCATTTTAGTAATATTTTGGCATCAGATTGTTTCCAAAACTACGCTTGATAAATAAAAAATTTTCATTATCGTGCAAAATATAAAGCAGTGGTGCAGTCTCTTTTTTACAGGTGCCACAGTCTTGAGATCATGATCCTAATATATGGAGATATGTCATATATATAAACATTTTAAAGCGTACTGATAAAATTTGCATTGAAAGTTCCTAGTTATTATAAAAAAGGAATTCAAATAGAAAAACCCGAAGCCCCGTCTATAATACGCTTCCTCAAATTTCAAGGAAACACTTTCTGGGATTTCAAGGCAGTACTTCCTGAGGTAATTATAAATAGCCAAAGAACAAAATTTTCCTAACAAAATATTGAATGAAATTAACAGTAATATTTACTTACTTTAATTACTAAAGTATTGTTCTGCTGATTGTGTGTTCACTTAGTGCTCTTGTTTCCAGTAGTATTCATTTAATCGAATTTTCAATGAATACTACTCATGATTTGCCTCTAACAGAAGATATGCCAAGATATTCTAATTTTAATTATAAGTTTTAATATATATTCGACTTTTAAGTTAGTTTTAGTATTAGCGTATGATGCAATAAATAACACATTAAAGGGATTGTAAAAGTTATCAAATCATCCAAAAGTGTAGAAAAAAATTAAAAAATATGTTTACACAATGAATATATATATTTTTTTTTAAATATACTTTATTCACATTTATTTAAAATTTCAAAATAAAAAGAAGCCATTAGCATGCTATAAATAGTCTGTAAAAGCAATGGGATTATATTTGGAATTCCAAATGATATTAACGATCATGACTTATTTAAATAATATCATAAAAAAGAAAATGATTTATCACAACATATTCAGTCATATATTTAAATTATTTATTGAATAAATTGTTGAAATATGACTCATCTGAATCAGTTTTCGGATTTCTTAAGTTATTCTATTAAAACCAACACCGAAATTCTTGAGGAGGAGAATGGTTGAAAGAATTCTTGCACAAATTTTATTCAAATCACGAAACTCTCTTTAAACTGATATTTGCTACTTGAACAATGAAATACATAAATTATTAAATGTCAAATTTACATTCTAATATAGAATTCATTCGAATTTTACTTAAATTACCATGCTCTGATTTCCCACCTCTACCGTATTCAACTAATATAAATCTGTTCACAGAAGCATGTAATTTAAAAACCGACCGAATCGAATTATCATAAAATGAATAATTAGCATGAATTCAGAGTATTGATTTTGCTGTTTTTTCTCATAACGGAGGCGTCTCTACATCAATTTTAATTTAGGAAATAAAGTAGAATCTGGCTCAGATTTTTAAAAATAATAAATCACATTGTGCTCATAATTCAAGGGATCAAATAATTTCTGGTAAGATGTAAGCTTCATTTTAGAGATGGATACTTTCACCAAATCTACCGTTTAAAATGTTACTTTTCATGCATCAAATATTCTCCATAACATACCACGAATTTATATTTCTGAATCCTTCATGGAATTAAATTCTTTAATATGCCAAAGTAATTGTTAATATTTTTTTTCTTTTAAGATTGAGAATGATTTTGGAAAATAATAATTAATTCCATTAAATAAAAATAATTTGACCTATTATTATATCATAAATAAATTAAAGATACAGTTTAAAATAAAATAAACACCTGAATTCTTTTGCCAAAAAATGTGGAGAGAATTTATAATTTTTATTCAGTGTTATATGACGGTTAATTATTATTTTAAAAAATAAGAATAACTTTTGAAACAATATTGCAAAATTAAAAATTTTATTTATTTTCGATGTAAGGTGTTCTGCAATTATTAAGCGATAGTAAGTTTTAACAGATGTATAAAACAACTAAGCACGTTCGTTTAGTAGTCGTGTATTTGGTGTTATGTATTTTTATAACGTCTGAAAGTGGAAGTATATGATGTTAACTTTAAAATGACATGTATACAAAAATGGCTATTAGCGTAACTAACGTTGAAAAAATTATTAAGTAAAGATATTTTTGTATCTGTTTAGATATTTCAAGTAATAATTATACGAGATGTTGAAGTAGATTTCTTTATTATTATTCCCAAGCACCTTAAAATGTTTTTTTGTACTTATCCATTTAATTTTGAATACTTAATAAATTGAGATAACGTTAGTTAAAATGTATCTGGAATCATCGCTTTATTCAAGATATATCATTTCAAAACATCTTCTTCAAAACATATGATCAAATACTTTATACTTTAAGAAGTAGGAATACTAATTATTTGTAGAATACAAAAACAGTCAGTCTGTTACTTGGGATTTTGTAATAACTGAATATATTTGTATTATGGCTAATAATGGTATACATCAGATAAATATTTTTGATATATTCTGCGTTATTTTATATTAATAAAATTCATAGCAATAACTGATGCATATAAGTAATTCAATGAAATTTCTTTACATACATAACATGTCAACGTATAATTTCTATATTGTAAACATTTTGGAGTAAATGTACTATAGAAATTACACATCCTTTAACATGAAATAATCGAGTTTATTCAAAACCTATTGCACCTTGATTTCATTGTCTTTTGAATCAAGGCAGTAATGCATCTTCTGGAGAAATCTGATCCATGTAGATTTGTCTTTATTGATATTACGACTCAAAATTATTCTAAAATATCACAGAAGAAACTCAGATCAGAAATTTCTGAATATTTTCTTAATATACAAGAAAGGTACAGAAGTGTGCAATATGAAGTTTATGTACTATTCTTGAATATACAAGAATGTTACATAATTGTTCTATATGAAGTTTCTGCATCGAACTGATACCGTTCAAACATATCAGTTCACTGATCATCGAGTTGTACATAAATATACAAAAAAATACACTGGTACAAAAATCACAGTAGTTACCAAAACCCAAGCTTTTCTCCAACCATCAACAGAATAATGGTTAACAAACAGTATAATTTCATCTGAAAACAAGAACTCTGAAACACTGCCGGACTCATCCAACTTCAAGCACCTAAAACTATCCAGATTGGCAATCGGAAAAATGCGCATGCTGCAGATGAAAACTAGAAAAAGTTAATTAAAAAAAGAAAAAGTAAGAAAAGAGAGAAAAAAATTGAAGAAATGAAAACATGAAAAAGAAAGGAAGTTAAATGAAAAGAAGAGTTGAAAAAATTGAATGAAATAAAAAGAAGTTAAAATTAAGCTGAAAAGAAAAAAAAAAAAACCCAAAGAGATGAAAAAGTTAAATTAAAGAGGATAAAAAAATAAAATGAATTGAGGGGAATGACATTAAAGCCATACAAATGCAACCGCTCTTTGAATTTTATTTATTCAATGCTGTTGAACGGATCGGAGATGAAATGCAAATATATATGTCAAAAAAGCTCTAAGAGGTCAGAATATTAATAAAAAGTATAAAAAAAATTCGTGAATGGAGTTAACTCTTGGGAAAGATATCATTAAGTTAAGCGTGTTAATTTAAATGAGTCTAACAAAAGATTTTATTTTGATTTATTTAATGGGATTAAAAATGTATGCTGTTATGAAACTTCAATCTTAACTGTAAATTAATGTATTGATATATTCTAGATTTGTAACAAGGTTTGTTAAAAACAATAAAAGAACTCCAATTGTCAATGGCGGCATTGCATTTAATCATAAATTGGAAATTCCGATGGAAGGCATTTAGAATTCGCTCAAAAAGAAAAAAAAGAGTTGGGATCGATAATGTTGTATTCATAATTAACAGATATCCTTTGATTCATTAGTAATTCAAATGACGAATGATTTAGAATAATGTCGTAATTGTAACTTTTTAGTTTTAGTTACTAAAATAATGCCTTGATAATGAATGAAATAAAAGAAAAAAACTGAAGAAGCTCGTATTAGGAATGAATCATTTATTTCTACCATGCTCAGTTGAAAGGAAGTTATTTAAATAATGTTTTTTATTCTCTATTTTTTTACAATACCTCTTTGTTTTATTCAAATGGTAAAAGACGTACAATAAATGTTTAATATTAAGTATTTAATTCTTATTTGAAGTGTTTAATCTAAAATTAAACATAGTTAATAAATGTATTATTTTGAATCATTCATATCTGGCTTTTATACTTCTTAAAATACAATATCACTAATTAATATGATTTGAATTATGAGATAAGTACTAATCTCTTTTCCCTTCTCCTTATTTATAATTTTGAAGGCATTCACGTAATTTTTTCTTCTCATCATCATTTTATTTTCTATCTTAATATTGACGGGAATATTTGTAGCTACATCTCTATATTATTATCTTTGTTTTAGCAGGTTTATCCTTTAAAAAATGATAACACCAGTGGCTTACTTTGGAGTAAAAATGTGTTGGCATGATATTGATTCATTTATTTCTTCATTTTAATTTCAAATATTCAATCTGTGTTAATCATTCCGGAAATATAAAATCTTGTAATAATCGATTCTTTATGAGCTATACATAACAGCGCTACGAATATATTTACCTGCTTGCCTTAAAATCCAAATAAACATTTCTTAGAGAAAATTAAATGTCTGTATTTTCTCTTAACTTTCTTCTAGTTTTTTTTTTCTTTAAAATTGTTGTAAAAATGTGCTTCAAAAACTTTTTTCGTCACTCGTATACATTATGCACTTACATCTTAATTTATGAATATTCATATATGGATTAAATATTGGTAATTCTCAACTTTTTTTACATATGAGGGTGGCAATGAAAATTATAATATGAATTGTATTAATTTTTAAACCAAAAAAATACACTCTCTGAATTATATGAAATAAATTTGATATATTCTCTTAAATTCTTTTATTTTTCATTGCATAGAATGTTAAAAGTATAGTTTACAGATTTTGCCACATGAAATATGATACACCAAGTATATAAAGTTGAGTTTTTCCTTCCTGCCGATGAATAGTGTGTTCATGATTAATAAAACCACTGAATGATTTAATCATGATTTAAAATTAGTTTTGGAATCATTCTTGTAAGCAATTTGATTCCTGAGATGAAAATATGAGCCCAACTGATTTCTTTTTCCAAATGATCTAACATCAAAGGAATTAATTAAATAAATGTCATTTCTAACAATTGATATTTTTGTCTTAACTTACCCATGTTAATTTTCTCAAATCTTCTTTCTTTGCTTATGAAACTAAAGTCATGAACTTCAGAGCTCAGATATATGATGAATAAAATAATTTTTCCGTTCAAGAGCAGGTTCGGAAGAAACTGATGGATGAAACATTTGTTTAAATTATGAATTTCCAAAGATCATCGCTCGAGAGAATTCTTCCAAGCACCTTGAAATATATTCGGAATTAATGAGTTATTCATATTTTTGTTAATTATGGATAAAACACCTATCCTATTTGAGTTAGTTTTTATAATCTGTTTTCAGTGACATAAAATCATAATTTCTAAAAGTTTCGGCATTTAGATTTCGCTAAAAAAATATATCTTCTTTTTGTCAACATTTTAAGTAAAAATAATTCTGTTAAATGTTTTTCATGAATTTTGTATGGTATATCAATTCCCTAATTCCTTGTGTATATTTTAATTTTTATTCCAATTGATACCGTTTTTTGATGCGAAATTCTATTTTCTACTCTCTGAACAATTATTTGAAAATTCTGTTCTGAAGATCATTGAATATTTTTTGAAAAAAAATGTTGTTTTAAAGAGTGCAAATGCTATCGATAAGAGTTAGATAATAAGCAATAGTTGAAAGCTATCGAGTTTCAGAAAATGAGCAATAGCTAAAAGTTTCGTTAATAAGACCCGTTTCTTTTCTTATTTAATTTTATAATTAAATTAATTACATATCTTTTAATTTCAACTTAATTAGGTCAATAATTTTAGATCTACGCTATTACACTTACAGAAAGAGCAAAAACGCCAATTTAGATTGAGCTAATTATATAATATCATTCTTATTTGGAAAATTTCCATCAGATTTTCACACAAAAACTTATATTTTGAAAACACCTGGAATTAGGAATATTAGTTTTTTTTCATTGATTTTTATGGGAAAATTGAAATGCTGACGGTAAGATCTTGGGGTTAGATAATTTCAAGTTTTGGTAGAGGACTACCGAAATTTAGAAGGGTTCGGTTTTAATAAAGACTCTGAATGTATCCGAGGTTCACATTTAATAAATCTAACAGCACGGGTCAAATTTTCGTCCATTAGTGTGACGGAAATTGAAAAAAAAGGGTGGCAACTTATATTTTTCTTCTTCATTTAATTCAAAGATGGCTGGTTTGGACACACTTAACCTCATTATTATTTTCAAGACGAATTTCAATATACTAAATTATTCATATTTTTTTAACGTGATGTCAGATTTTATTTCAATTTTAGTAGATTTTTATATGTCTTTTTAAATAATATATTTGATAACACTTTTAATTTTTATCAGCAAGCTCAAAATATTTTATCCATTACATTTTCAATTACTTTTATAGCTGACTTTTTTATGTTGCTAATATAAAGATTTCGCTTATATAGATTAAAGTCTTTTTGAATGGATCTAGATAAAATTATAAAAGTATCATCCACTCACTCTTAGAACAGTGTTTATTCACAGTGATAGTTATTTATACCTAATAGTGAAAGCGAAATTTAGCTCTGTCTTTTCTGTCAAAAATTGCTTTGAAATTATCTTTGTTTCTTGAAAAGATAAATTAAAATCATTTAAGAGCTTTTTTAGTGGAAGTAAAGTACGTTATGACATTTCATATGCTTGAGCATTTCTATATTCCTTGTGATTAAGCTTTAAGATTTTTTTTTCTTATTTTACAACTAGCCGCCTTTAGCGACCAGCTGGTTCGCCATGAGTAATGCGTTCTAAAAATTTTAATTAAATCACATATTCATTAGCCAAAATTTAAGAAATAGTTAAAGTTAAAAGATTCAATTATTAGTAGTTAAAGAGTCGGTAACTTTATTCGGAAAAACTTTGAGTTTCATGCTCTAACAATTTATCGATTATGCTTCCAAAATATTAAAAATGTTTTTTTCGGTGATGTTGCCAAAATGTTAAATACGTTTTTTAAAGAAAGCGAAAAAGGGAAAAAATTATTGAATTAATGATACAGATATTACAAACGATTATAGAAATATGCCATTAAGTCGGGATTTCAATGCATATCCTGCCTAAATTCAACCAGGTTTACAGTAAAGAAATATAATTTATGGAATTAATGATATATATATTGCAAACGATCATAGAATCCATTGCCTTGCATTTATTTTTTTAGAAAATATCACATTTTATATTTATTTTATTTTATCCAGTCACATGCTAAAAAAACATGGTTTCCTTACTCAAAAGGGCAATAAATCAAAGCAATGGCTCTTTGAGACTTAACTTTAAACCTCTCATGTTGTTAAGCCCAAAAGCCGATAAAATACAACCAAGAGGTTTTTAATCTCTCACGAAGAGGTATGTTCTCTCCCATTTATGGGATCAGCTTCGAGCAACGTTCTTTTAATTGCTGACAAAATATTTCTTTAAAAATTCGCTTAAAATAGAAATTTAAGTTATACACTAAAACACTGATACCATTAGAAAGCTCATTTTTTTAACTTTAAATTGATGTAAAAATCATGTTTATGCGATAATATTTTCGGAAATTATAGCGGAAAAACGTCGAAATTTCGCTTAAATTTTAATTAATTCAAATTCTAATTAAAAATTCGAAAAAAGGGCTCCGAGGTGCACATTCCCGACCTCCAAGGTATACATGTACCAAATTTGGTAGCTGTAGGTCAAACGGTCTGACCTGTAGAGAGCCAACACACACACATTGAGCTTTATTATAATTATAGATAACACTATAATCATCAACAAGCACTAATATCCTTTTTGCATGCAATTACTCAAATAACTTTTTGACGGTTAGAAATAATGAATTCATTTTCATTTCTAGAATTCCACTCTAATTGTTGAGAAATCAATAAAATCCTTAGCGCTTTCATTGTATTTTCGCAACTTACTCAAAAGGGCCATAAATCAAAGCAATGGCTCTTTGAGACTTAACTTTAAACCTCTCATGTTGTTAAGCCCAAAAGCCGATAAAATACAACCAAGAGGTTTTTAATCTCTCACGAAGAGGTATGTTCTCTCCCATTTATGGGATCAGCTTCGAGCAACGTTCTTTTAATTACTGACAATAAATCAGCATTAACATTGCCCGGTACCTCTTAAGAATCTTTTTCAGCTTGAATCACGTTTTAACTATGTTCTCATTATTCTGCTATAGAGAAATAAATATAGCAAACCGGCCTTTTTTTTCGATTCGTTGATGTCATTGAATTTTAAGCTCCTTAATCATGCTAGTAATACATTCGTGTATTATTAGTGCAAAATGATTAAGACTAATTAAGGAAAGTGCGTAACTTCAGTCAGTATACAAAAAAATGTTTAGATAGATTGAATGATGCTTTTGCAAATCTAGTACAAATGTTTCCCAATCAATTTTAAAATAGAAAAATAAATGTGACAACCAGTGGTTTCTTTTTCCCATTCCGCTTTGTAAAATAAAATTTTTAAAAAGTAAAGTAAAAATGGCCATAATTTCACATGATTGATAATTTTCTCTTAATTAAATGTGGAATAAATATCGATTAAGTTTATAAGCCCATTAATGATCCCGGTGCAAAATTGGAGGCAAATTCTCCATGAACGAAAAGAAATAATAAAAATAACATAATATGACTTTTGTTATTGTTAAAATCTTAGATCTTTAGCCGCTTTTTATTGCTTTCTATTTATCTATCCCTACAACAAAATAAATCAATTTTTAATTCATTCGATTTTCTTTTCATGTCCTTTATAATATTTTTTTAATCATATAATTGTATTAAAATACTTTCGATCAAGTTTTCATTAATGTACAGTTTAAATGCTTCATATAAATTATTTTTTGAAAAAGTTATGCTATTAATATGTATCCATATTACTGCAGTTTCTAGTGCCCTATTACAACTTATATTAAAGCAGACGAAATTTCCATTGTTAAAGAACAATCACATATTACTACGCAATAGACAATTAATAATTCGAAAATAACTGTATCAATAGATCAAACTAGAGTTTTCTTCGTTTCATTTTGAAATCAGCCGCATCTCAAAATATTTTTTAATGATATTTCCTAGCTGCCTTAACAATCCCTAAAATCCATAATTATTCTGCATGTTAGGGTTAATGTTGCTCATTAGTATGTCAATTTCAACACCATTAAGTTGCTCATAATTACTCAGTATTGAAGAATAACTAGGCCGGAATTATTCTCACCCTAACTAAGCATCTAGGGAGCACGAATGGCCGTTGCCAAGAAAAATGACAGTACAGACGACATTGAGACGACACCTCAAACTGAATTCACCAAGAGCCATCACCGAGTATATTACAGATTTTTGCTATAGGATATTAGTCACATAAATGGATTAGAGATAATACGTTATATATTACTATAAAGTGAGATCCACTAAAAGTTTCCCCGTGTTTGAACTGATGAGGTACTTCTTTGAAGAAGTACTGAAATTCATGGGAAGACAATATTTTGTTTCAATTAGTTATATTTTCCTATTTATGTTAATGAAGCAATATAACATGACATTAATTTCATTTCTTGCAATACTACATATAATATACTGAATCTGGTGAGAAGTAAAATACTATTGAATACTTTGTATCAATTAGCTCATATTTGTTCAATATCGCAATATAGCATGAAATAAATCTCACCTCTTGTAGGATTAGATATCATAAAAAGATTTAATGTAAATAAAACGGTTTTATCAGACACAATTGTAAAAGAAAAGGCATTTCATTTTTACCAAAATAACATGCTAAATTTTTCGGGTGATAAAATAAATTATGTTTGATGAGCTTATAGCTTAAATTATATTTTTTTATTGTTTATTTTTATTGTAACTGGTATTTTTTCAGTAGCTATGATTTATCAAAGTAATACATATATAT
>JAPMOQ010036552.1:2333110-2369082 GCA_026543055.1 Argiope trifasciata | reverse complement strand
AAACCTCGTTACAACAATATTTTAGGGACCAAATAAATATATTGTTGTAGAGAGGCATATTGTTATATCGAGGGCCCACATATTTTGAGCATTTAATAAGTTTTTTATATTATTATTAGTTTAAGGTGCATAACATACTACTTTTAAGTCTATATTTAGAAGAAATTAATTTGTAAAATACTAATAATAGTGGTTTAAATACTAAAAAAATAAATAAATAAGATAAACTCAGAAAATAAGCACAGAAATATTCACATACCTGAAAACACTTTTTATTGAAAATAATCCTATATTTTTGTTTGTTTATTCATTTTTTTAACTGTTAACCAATACTGTATGCATTGAGTCTAGTGCACGAAAATGTTCTTCATTTGTCGACGGAAGGCTTGAAAAAAATGTCCGTAGAGAATTCACAGATTGAAGAGCTTCCTGGGATGACAATAAGGACTGCGATGGGCCTGTATTATCATCATCATCAATATCATAATCATCTTCATAATTAGTTGTCGATTATAAAACTTGCTTGACCGGTTTTTGAGGGTAGAATCGGAAAAGTGTCGGCGACAATATCGCGTGAAAGAAAGAAAAGTTTAAACCAAATGTTTCGCGTAGAACTCAAAATCGTTAAAGACTATAAAACAACCTTTGAACTCACTTTTCAGTACGTTACTTAACAACACCCCGCCTCCATCTCCCCCTGTTTCTCTAACAAAGGGCACTTGTTCTGTGACAAAGTGACCAGACAGGTCTAGATGTCCTTAAACCTTATCAGAATTCCAAAGCTTACTGGGAAATGAGACTAGGCATACATTTACACTTCACCCCCCCCCTCACCAACTCCAATTCCTAAAAGGGTGGTCTTCATCTGTTTTGAAATCTGAACAATAGCTATTTATTCAGGGATAAGTTGAATATCCACAATGAGTCTTAATAGACGGAAAAAATAACAAAAGACAATGAAAAAAAAGCATTTGAAAATCAAAATATTATTATAAAGGGAGAAAATAATACTGAAATTTAGATTGAAAAAATCATTTTACAGAGGTTTATTGTTCTAGAGAATATCGCAATATTGAGGGGAGATTAACATTAGTTTATATGCAAAATCACCGGGACCACAAAACATTATTGTAGTAGAGGGGGTTATTGTTGTATCGGGTATCGTTGTAGCGAGAGTTTACTGTATATATATATATGTACGTGTGTGTGTGTGTTGCTTTTCTAGCGCATTTAAGTTTGTATATATTATGACAGAAAAATATATCAGAGTCAAGCCTACTAAATGGTTATAAACTCAAAGTTGGAGAACAGGCATTTTAATTACTTAATCGTAAAATGTGCCATCGTTCATTTCTCAAAATGGGGAAATCAGCAATAGTAGCTTCGTTATAAGGGGCGAAGGAAGGTTGTAAAAAGTAGATTTTATGTAGAGAAGGAAACCATTTCCCATAAGGAAAAGCTTAAAATCAAATAGAAATGTATTTTGAAATAATGTTAAAAAAAACATATTAATGTAATTTATTAGAAAGGAAATCTATTGAAAATGTTATGATATTTGAAGTGTTTGAAGCAATATAAGTAAATATCGAAAAAGAAAAATAATTTACTGACATAAATGATTATGCTTTTGATACAGTTGAGAACAATCTTCTTTAATTATATTGTAAACAATGGTAACGAATTAATTGTTGTCACTAAATGCGATTTAGATGAGCCGATTGGATATTTGTTTGGAAGATAAGAGAAATCGATTTATCTATTATTGGTCTTTTGTGTTTGCATGTTCTATGCGATACGATACCATGGTAATAAATGAAAATTCTATTGATTTAAAGATTAAAGCAGCAATAATGCTCAACAGCTTCTTTGAAGATTCCCAACAATTGAAGAAAAAAATAGCGAATGACGCCTTAATATTTGACTAACAAAAGTAATATGTAATTTTTAATGAACTGGTAATGCACAGCAATGCATAAATTTAATGTATTATCTAAATAATAGCAACTTATTTACACTGTAAAGAAGAAAATTTTATTGTATATGCTTTTTTTTTTAAATAACTACTTAATTTATGAATAAATAAAGGATGCAAATATTTTAGCTTATTTCTTTAAGTCTGATGGAAAATAGGGAAATGCATTTTATACTTACACAAATATTTTTATATATAAAATGCGATTAGTTTAAAGATTGAAGATTTCATTTATAAATTTAAAGATTTAGATTCTGTTTCGTTATTTTGTTTATTGATCTAAGGTTTTGTTTATAACTCGGAATACACAAGGTGATGAAGGCTACGTATAAGAGTTTAAGAAGTCAAATCTGGTCAACAAATCAAAGACGAGGTCAAATTTCACGATATCTAAACAAATATAATAGTTTTATATACTTTAAGTAAATTAGACTTAAAATAAAATAATGATTATTATAACAAATACTATACATTTTATGAAAATAAAATTGTGTATGTGGGACGTTTTCCGCTGGCTTTAAATTCAAATTTATTTGAAGTTTTAACAAATACAAAATTTATATACATAAACTTAACTTTTATTTACTTAAAATATAATACTATTGAATAAGTATTATTTTACTCAACAGTAGGAAGAAAACGTTTCTAAAAGGAGGGTAAAGAATTACAAGTCAAGGCCTCTCGACGATTTCGAATTTAATAAAATCCGATAGAATACTTTCAAGACTGATCTTAAGTTAGTCATTTTATTATCTTAAAACGAATTGACAATTCTCACTTAGTGATAATTTACTCATTTTCATGGTTTTGGATGAAGTCACTTTTATAGTTTTACTTTAGAGCAATCATATATTAACACAGATTAAAATAATAAACAATCGTACAACAGGATAAACTCCAAGATTCAAATTTCTGAATCCAGTGAAAGAAGACTGATATTATATTAAATAATTTAATTATCTATGAACCGATTGATAATATTCGCTTCCTTATAATTTACCTATTTTCAGGATTTTATATAAAATTGCTTTTACTCTCGTACAATGATATATTAACACTAATTAAAATATTATATAACCGTACGGCAGGATGAACTCCATGATTCGAGTTTCTGAATCCAATGGAAGTGCTTGAGGGATTAGAGAACACGTGAAAGCTTCAAGTACCCAAATACCCCACATCCGCAGTGTTGGGATACAGATCCGTGTGAGCGCGCAAGGATACTTGATTGCTCCTCCAGGAACTAATTACATTCACTTCGAGAACATAGGGGCCACAATAATGAATGGTAAAGCTATTCAAATCATTTATCAAACCCTTTGAATACGATAGCTTGCTATTTCATTAGGGTTAGACCAGTAGAGCAGATACAGTTGTAGTTAAACTTCTTGTATCGAAATTTGGAATTCGGAAATAAAATCGATGTATTTATTCCAAAAATATATATTATTATAAAATATTTACTATTTATTAAAAATATATAATTAATTTCCTCTTATAGAATTTTTGAATCTGAACACATCAACAGCAATATTGAATTTCAAATTGAAATAATAAATACATTTACTTGACCATTTTGGAATTTTGACTTTTTTTTCAAGTACATTATTGCAGCATATAATATTCGTGGTTTCTTATTAGAAATAGTAAAAAGCAATGCCTTGATTCCAAAACAAGAAATGGGAATTTGTTTTGGAATAAAGACATTGCTTTTCTTTGAGAACATTCCTACAATTGCTTTTGTTTGAGAACTTGGAACATTCATACAACATTTGTGGTTTCTTTATTAGAAATAATAAAAAGCAATGTCTTGATTCCAAAATATATTAAAAATGTAAACTTAACCATTCTGATGCGAAAAGTATGTTAACTGCGGACAATGACACGAAATCAAGCGCAAATCTGACTCATACTTTTGTAAGCAATGCATTTAATGTAAGGAATCTCATTTTCAATATTATTTTTTTCACATTTTTTTATATTCTTTTTCGAATACGTTTTCTATAGTGTTCAGAACAGTGTGAGTGCTCATAAGATTGTCAAATATATGTAAACGCTATTTGATTCATGCTGAATATAAAAATCAATGAAAGCGATTTCTTCCATATTTCCTAACAAATTCTTCAATAAAGGTGTTATACCTTCTCCTTAAAAAATTGGACTTTGGACAGAAACATAAATAAAATTAATACTTTGAATATTTTTTTAAATTATTTTCAGTGTCAAGTAACAGATTTTTGTGTCTCGCATTATATATAGAAATCCATATTTCTGCATTATTAGCAGCAGACTATGTGTTGAAGAATAACAAAGACAGAGGCACTTTGAGTAAACTTATTGACAATTTTTGCAGTAATACACAATGGAAAAAGGTCGCACACATATTTTAGAGGATTTACATTAAACATTTTTTAGATACTTTATATTTTAGCAATATTTAAAAAGTACAAATAAAGAATATAATCAATAAAATAACAGGCATCCGACATTTTTAAAGAAAATAATAAATTGTAAATATTTAAAGCTGCTTAAATATTTTTGGTATTAAAATCAATTATTTCTTCAAGAATTCTTAAGAGAAAATTTTACCACCATTAATTGAAGTTGATAGCAAATATTTACTTAAAACCAATATAATTATAGAAAACTAAATATTTTCTTGTAAAGTAAACAATGTCGAATATATGCTAATGTTTATCAATCTCAAATATTGGCAGTTTAAATATTTAATATATATTTATCAGTTTTCCCTTCACTGCTCATCTAATTTAAAATATTAAATATAGACTGTTCAATTTTAATAATCCTTTTAATAATATAATTTTTTAAAGTTTTATATAAATAAAAAGAGTCTTTTATATGAATAAAATTTTAAAATGCCTAAGAACATGAAAAATTTTTTTTTTTTTTTTTTTTTTTTTTTTTTTGCAATAGACAGTAATTTTGGGGCCTTTTCTGAGTTTTGGATAAATTGATTCAACATGAAAGCAAAATATCCTGCCGGGATAAATTTGTCTATCTTAAGTTTGTCTGTTAGTTTCTTATAAAATAAGAATTATTAGTGGTAAATGCATAAAGAATCAGAATTCTTAAAAAAATATTATAATTAAGAATGAATTTTTTATCATCAAACCTGAATTCGTTTTATGATAGTCGAAATCCATTCAGAATGTGAAAGTTCTGTTATGTGCGCAATAAATGGTGCAGTGTATTTCTTAATTTACACGATATCCATATTTCTAAATTAGAATGACATAATAAATGTTAAATACCTGTGAAACATTTTCAAAATATGATTGAAGACACATGGGCATTTAAGATGGGCAAGATATTAATTGGTTTATTTTAATTTACACTGTTTTTGAAATATAAATTAATAAATAAATTATTTTAATCTACATATTGTTATTATATAAATGTGCATGTTGGTGTTGGTGTTTGTTTTGTGAGTGGTGCAAAAAAACATGAATAACTCTGAGCGTTCTGTTAATAGGGTCTTGGACAAACATTGCACTAAATTACTTAGTGTATGTGATTTGGGATTGATGGATAGAATTTTAATGGAAGAAATAACATTTAATGAAATATAATACCATTCTTTCTTGATAGCACTCTCTAATTCCAAAAACATAGGTAATGGAAATAGAGCAAGGTGAGAAAATTCAAAATATCTTCACTGAGTTTGAATTATGTTAATTATGTCAAGAAACACAAAGGCTAGAGCAAGATGCACTAATTTCCCTTAATGCTGTTTAAAAAATTTTAGGCTGATTTAACTATACATAGGACCCTTGTCATCATGATAAAATGGGCATAAACCTGGGGAAGAAGCATGGAGAAAAGCATGCACTTGATCCCCCAGAATATCGACAAAAATTGTTGTAGCTTTTCCCATGCAGATAAACAAGCGAACTAAAACAATAAGGTAGTTCCAATGCTTTACAAGATAAGAAAATGCATTTTGTGTGTGTTCTCTGCATCTAAACGTTTTCAGTTGGCTGAAATATGATGAAAAAGGATTTATCAGATCAGGTTTTTAAGCTGTCAACATTATGCCTCAAAGTTACCGCATTATCGCATTTCATTTAAGCTTTCGTTGTGATTGATACTTACCTCCTATCATCAAATCAATTAACATCTCGGTCGTCCAATAACCAGAAAAAATACAATCCAATAAAAATGACCGTTCCGAACTCTGCCAGGTCAATTATTATTGAATTTTATTAGGATTGCAATAATATTTATTAAGATTACCATGAAACAATTATAACTGATATTTATGGATTTGTATCTGAATTCCACGGTCATAAGTGACAAACACTACTGTACAAAGTGGCATAGCGACATTGTGATATTTAAATGCAAAATAAAATGTGTATATTATTATACTGCTCATCTCCCTCTTTCTCTCTCTGTATATATATATATATATATATATATATATATATATATATATATATATAAATTTTTGACAGACTACATCTTCCATATTATAAAATTGTGAATCACTAAAATACTTATATTACATTCATTTATTCATTCATATTGTTTCGCATATATGCCTACAAAAATTGAAAGTGTATGTTTATTTCTATATAATAATTAAAAATGTAATCGAAAACATGTATTTCAGCACTGCAACTTTATTATTACAGAAATGCTGCCCTCTGTAAATGTGAGTCATGTGGTGTTAACAATTAATAAGATATTATTAATACTTCTAGACACATATTTACAAAAGTGGTTTTTTGATCACAGATAATTTGCCTACTTTGATAAATTTGGAAGTTGTAATATACACTTTGAAAGGTAAAAAGATAAACTTACGGAATCGAACATTTCAAACATCTCAGAAAAGTACTGCAATGCTTAAAGGGAAAATAATTCTCTTGGTTTTCACTGTTAGATGCTCTAAAACAATAACATATTTTAGTAATAAGTAATTAAGGCTTAAATATTCTGACAATTTATGCTATATATAGTTATTACTCTTTTATCTAGTTATAGAAGAATGCAAACGTTATTTTCTTAATTGTGGGGATTCTTTTAGAAGGGTTTAGGGATTAAAATCTAACAGGATCCTTACTTACTCGGAAAAGAAGGGGAGAGATATGATGCTATACATATGATTAACATTTTCACTTAGTTTTTAAGTTATCACCAAAATATACAAACAAACAGTCAGAACTTGGCATTTCACATGTAGCAATGTAGAGAATATTTCAACGTTATTGTGGAATCTGTATAATATTCGTGGAGTTCAGCAATTATATAGACAACTATGCATTCAAAAGTTGCAGTTATTTAATTATACTTTAGGCGAAATTAAATCCTTCTTTTCTCATTAATTGCTTAAACAGAACACGGAAAGAACAAAGTTGTTTTAATTGAGATAGGAATTAAAACTTTAAAACTATCAAATCCTTACAACAAAATAAAGTTCAACCCTAGAGTTTCAGGAATTGTAAAAATCTCAATGCGTGGTAGATTTTTCTTCAAATATTGAAATTTTCTTCAATAACATGTTTGAATATTTTTGGAAACCCATTAGTTGCAATATTTACCACAACAGTATGTTGAATGGAGCCAAAATATTTAGTGAGTTTTGGTTGGAATTATATATGAGCTAATGGATGAATTTGCTTCAGCAGAATGCCCGCTATTTATTTGCAGCTATTAGTTCAAAAAGTTTGAATGTTTCAAGTATCAAATATGTTCCTTTATATTTTTGATATGTTTATTGCATTATTCGACTTTAAAAATGTTGGAAATTAATAAATGCATTATTATTTTTTGATACTGTCATTTTAATAATCATTCGTGATATATATATTAATTCTGAAAATTGCAACAATGACACATCTTAATATCGGCTGGAGGTATGGGAAAAAGATCTAAGGATCCAAGTAAAAATTTTCTTCAACAAACTTTACAGAGAGAAATATGAAGTTGTACTTTGTATTCTTATAGAGCAGCATAAAGAAAACAGTTTACGTTTCGGCACACTTCGCTATAGAAAAATATAAATATTTTATTTTGTCACAAATAAGTATTCTACTTTTTATCATACCTCACTATAGAAGCTAAAGCATTTTCGTATATTCGGTTATCGTATTTGAAGAAATTTTACATTTAGAAATAATACATAATATATGTCTAGATGTAATAGCTATGAATACAAACGCTTGCCTCAATTCCAGGAGCACCCTGAATATGTTTCTATACATAATTAATAATCAGAAAAATTTGTTCTAACTCTCTCCAAGCAGTCATTTTACATCATAATTTTATTTTTCAAGCCATAAAATAAAACTAATTTCTAACTTGTTTTATTTTATTAGAATTAATTAATATTTTGAAATATTTTAAAATGAAATTTATCTACGTAATGTTCCATGAATATTTTAGAATACTCGCATTTAATTGTGTAAAAACAAATCTTAATAAAGCATCAGGCAAAAATGTAAAGTAATATAATCTATTTTTTCATTCCTGGATTTGATGAATGCACAAAATATGGCAAAATGTATATTGGATGAAAGTATATAATGTAGTAAAATATGTATTAGATTAATGCGTTTATAAAATACGAGGTACAACCATAAGTTAAATAAATACTTTGTAAATATTCATTCATAAAAATTCCTGTTGATTTCTTAAATTTTTAACATTTTAGAGTGAACGTGAAGAATAAAGTATCGAAATGGGAAATAAAATTTGATGCATTCGTTTTCACTTTTCCTTTACAAATAATAAAATATTAAACGTATATACGATTTAATGCTAAACCTTATTAAATAATATACCTTAATTACTGAATTAACTATAACAATTAGTTAAAAATATACTTCTTTGCAGTACATTTCTTGATCAAAATTTCAATCTGAAATGCTAAATGTTTGCATTTTTCCCTAATTACGCTGATATTTTATCCTTTCCAATTAATATCAGTAGAAAAATACACAATTCCAAGTTTATTATTAAATAAAATAAAATAGTTTCAAAGATGGGAAACACATTTTGTTCTTTCTATTTCCTCTAAAATAAAAAATAAAAGGATTACAACGAAGTGCAAGTGTAACTTCAAATTTAAATTTCAAGCGTGGACTTGAGAACAGTTTAGTAAGTTAATTAAAGGATCTTTTTAATTAAAGGATCTTCTAGAAAGTGGAATCGTGCAAAATATTGATAAAGTTCCATTATTCTAAATGGATGAGTTTAGAGCATAATATGAATGTAAAAAAATAAGGCTTTCGTTTTTTACTGTTCCATTTTCTCCGAAATTTCTGATAAAATTATTAAAATGGGTACTTCTAATAATTACAATAAATTGCCATATGATATTTAAAAAAATTCTCAAATATGCTTTATGGATCATTTTTGCAGAATATAAGGAAAATAGTTAAATCAAGATTTCTTGAAAGAATAAAAATACAAATATTAAAATGCTCTTGGTATGTTTAATCTGCTGTAATTATCTAGGCATTATTAATTATGAAATATATTTATATAGGATTATCTCTATCTTAACTTATTAAACCATGTCTTTTTTTAAAATACTATACATAGGAAAGAATAATTAAAATAAAAAATGTCAATATACATATTCATTTATTATGAATAACATAGAATTTTTTCATCCTGAAATATAAGTATCAATCAAATGATTGCGCATGTATTGTTAAATTAAATCTCCCTATTGATATTACTATCCGGAATGACACAATGCCGGAAATGTACTACATTGGGAAACACATGGTCCTCGTACAAAGTTAGGAAACCATCGGAAAACTCTATACAGTATTCGAAAAGAAAAACCTTAACATTTTTTAGAAATTCAATAAATTGAATTTCTAAAAAAATTAAATGAACATACTGCTTCAATAACAATGCTGGGATATAGTTGCATAAAGATTTTTTCATTTTAAAAGGTTTACAAAGCTTGAAAAACCCCAAAGGGAAAGAGAAACTTTTTTTTGTATATCGATAGATAGTATATAACAATATAAATGCACAAAGACATTAAAAAAAGAAAGACAAAGACATTAAAAAAAGTACACATAATCGAAGAGTTCAAAAGATTTATATTTTTAAAATTATATTACAATAATATTATTCGATTGGAAATAAGATATAAATCCCTCCTTGAAACAAATCTGGTTAAAATTAATCAGCAATATATTTTTACTCTTTTTTATAACATTAAAATTTGATAGTGGGAAGCAAAAGGTAATGTATAAACAGCAATAAGAAAATTGATAAAAGTATAAGGAAGGCCAATTACGACCATCTTTTAAAAGTTAGTGTTCCTTATTTTGCCAAAACTTAATTATTCATAATTTAAATGGTGAAATATTATAAATATAGAAAGTATTAGACTAATAAAACAATATGGAATTACTGTTGCATTTCCGCTATTTTTTGTAGAAAAGAAACATAAACACGGTTAATAGTAAACATAATTTATTCTATTGTCAATGACAAAAGTTTTCTTAGGTATAATATTTTGTAATATTAAATAAAATACATACGATGTTATCACATAAGTGTATAAAAGTTGATATTATATGATATTAAAGTTTTACATATTTTTTCTTCAATAGCTTGGCTCTCACCTTTTTCCTTAAGAGTCATCTACATTCAGGATAAAAAATCACTTATAAACCTTATATAGCTTTCATTAAAAAGAATCATTTATTTTAAAACCATATATAAGCCTCTTCTTAATCCTTTTAATGGTATTTAAAAATTTATTTTATAATCGAATTCATAAGTTTTTGTTTTGGTTATAACTGAGTGGAATATTTATTTTACTGAATTGTTGTTGCAAAAAAGCATTTCCTTCTCTTTCTAGAAAATACTGGAGATGGTCTAAAAGGGGAAAAAGTGCGCCTCTCCGATATAGTGCAAGACAAGTTCAAACCTCGATTGTTCAATGGAAGTTGGATTTCTGGTAAGCTACGAAATAATTTTCCTTAATATTATCCTAAGGCATACAATTACTTAATTAAGCACTTTAAATTTTAATTATGTATTTACAAGACATTGCGTTTACCCCATCTCAAATTAATTGAAAAGAAACTCGAATTTAGACTTCCAGCCCAGCTATCATTGATTGAGACCTGATTACTGATATTCAGTTAAAATTTATTTGATGTGCTTCTAAATGCAGCAATCAGTTTATTTTATAACTACTGGAATACAGAAAAGTTTTACTCGTAGCAAAATATAGAAAGAAAATGCTACCCTTAATTTTTTTGGATATAAGATATATTTTAGTGGAAGAAAAAGTAAATAAATGGGAAAAAAAATGGTAAAACAATCCAATTGTAAATAATGATAAAATGTAAACATAAAATCTTTTTATGAAATACTTTTTTAATGTTTTATTATTATTAATACTGTAAAGGCTGGATTTGGACATAATGACATTTGCTAATTAGAGGCCATGCACTGATATTAATATTTATTAACAAATTTCATCAACAATAATTTCAGATTGTGATAAAGCTGGAATGACGTATTATTATTTTTTGAAGATCAAAACTATTATTTATATAGAGTTATTTATACCGAAAACTATTGTTTATATTTTTATTGTGATTATACACAAGTCACTATAACATGATTTAAGTTGCCGTAAATTTTTGACTATTAAGAACATTGATGAAATCCTTATACTAATGGCTTATTATCAATTTTTTTATAAGTGATCAATGCTTAAATCAAAGATCAATTTTGTGTTTTTATTTCTTTTCCCATCCTTTTTATCATATA
Organism: Argiope trifasciata; assembly: GCA_026543055.1. Classification (NCBI taxonomy): domain Eukaryota; kingdom Metazoa; phylum Arthropoda; class Arachnida; order Araneae; family Araneidae; genus Argiope; species Argiope trifasciata. The sequence goes on along the minus strand of JAPMOQ010036552.1, from coordinate 2,357,333 downwards.
TATCTCCAAAGAATGAAAGAATGAAAATTTAAATGTTACAATGAACAGAAAAAAGGGCTGAAGTAATTCAGTATGAAATTTTAGTGTAATAACACTAACCCTTGCCTGGCTCGAATTTAAATTCCGTACCGGCTTCGATACATAGTGCAATTCTAAATTTTGAATGAATTTATTACAAAATCTTTTTAATTTTAAATAATCGCATTAATTTAAAAGTTTTAAAGGAAGTTTTTAAAGAAAAAGAAATATTTTTATAGATATATAGCTTAAAATTTTACTCAAGAAGCGACATATTAAATAAAACTTTACTGTATTGCGTTTATTCCAACACTATTAATACACCACAGGGAATTTTTTTATATTGAAATAATTATTTGAAAACAATATCTACTCGTTATGAAAAAAAAAGCCATGTTAAAAGAAATTTCCTTTTTAATATATAAAAATGTATTATTTATAAGCTTTATATACACCTATGTTTTAATAATTTTAATGAAAACATTTTTCTGTCTATTCATTTAAGAAAATACATGCTTTTTACCGTAAACGTAAGTTTATTATTGCCCCAGTAGAATCGATGTACGTTTCTCGTAACTTGTATTGTTGTAATTAGGAATTAACAGAATAATCATCTCGTTTTATAATTAAGAACAAGAACATATTTTAATTGTAATATTTTTGAAAAAATAAGTATTAAAAAATTTGTAAAGTTGATAATATAAATATATTTGTAAATTAATCTATCCAAAACAGTTTATGCAGCCATAAGCGTTAAATTTATTGGGATAGACAGGTCACATTTTTTTTCATCATTCATACAAATGAAATCAGTAATAAAATACCCAGTTATGTAGTAATTAAAAAAACATTTAAATACAATTAAAAAGAAAATAAAAATGAATTGTTCTCATTTTCAATAAATTTTATTAAAGATATATTAATTTTCAGACAATTCACTATTAGATTTTTCTTTGCATCTAGGAATTGCATTTTCTGTGAAGCCATCATTTCTGATCATATAAAATGTACATGATAGGTGTTATGGTTATTTATATACTTAGAAAATTCAAAAGACTTTTTGATGTTTCACTGCCAGTAATATTATTTCCTGAGAGAAAACAAATCCCAAAAATATTTTTAATCCAATTTTTTATGTAACATGAAGCATAACTTAACTATCATTGCGCTATTATTTGCAGTTTGAATTTTTTCAATAATGTAGATGTGAAACAAAATAAAATATTGAAATTTAAATAAAGCATATTCATTTTCATTATCATTAAGTGCACTTCATTTATATTATCGGTACATGTACTTTAAAATTTTATTCCAAATAACATGTATAGGATATTTATCTTTATTTTGAACCCGAAGTGCATTAAGCATAAAATATCATTAGATCCCAACCATTAATTTCCGTTTTTCGACATTTTCTTCATCCATCAAATGGCTAGAGTGATAGAATGGAGAAAAAGATCATCAAACATACAGGAATCAGAAGATGATTGATATAGAAAATTGTGTTATAAATGATAGTTTTATATAAAAAAATAAGTATGCGTTTTAATCTCTATCACGTTGGAGACTACGATAGAATGAAATAAAATACAGTAGTTGATTTTTAAAAATATCTTTGAAGTAATCATTATTCAATCTATATATATTGTGGTGGTTATCAAAGGTTAATCTGTATTGAATAAACTTTTTTATTTTAATAATCGAAGATGTTTAAACATCAGGAAAGAAATTTTAAATTATGGTTAGATTTCATATGTTGTTAATATTTTTAACCTGTATCTGAATGCTAAAGTGTTATTCAGCAGTACAATATTTTATCATTTTTTATTTAAACTGATTTATTCTTACTGAACTATATTTGAAACTTTGCTTGGCATAAAAACATGAATGAATAAAAACTCTTATTCGTTATAGAATAAAAAAGTTCAAAGTAGTAATATTAAAAAAAAGAATAGATACACAATTGGTGGATTTTCCTTCCTTATTTAATTTCTTTTAAATGTGTAAAATTCAATAAAAATAGTATATTTTAATCAATTTTACAAGTAGTTAACTAAAACTTAAGTCGATATTTTAAAGGAAATAGTGTTTTAATAATTGCGGATGTGAAGATTCTTTAAATCATTAAATCTAAATCGTAATAATTTAAATTATAAATGGTTACATATGAATTAAATAATTATAACTTTAAGAAAAGGCAATAAAAATATTTGGGATACAAAATAACCTGCTATTGATATAAAAACCCAAAACCTAACTGCTAGAAAAAAATATCTCAAGCTTCAAAATTTTAGATTTCAGAATGCACGTTCCAATGTACAATTATTTCTATAAATTTTATAATCCGTAGAAGTCTAAAAAGTATTACACGATGGAAAATTTTCTGCATTATTATTATTTTTTTAAATTTAATTAAAAGTGCCATAAAATTCAACATTTTAATTTAAAGTATTAATTAAATAATTATCATTCTAATTGAAAATGTCATCAAAAAATAGAATGAACAGTTTCAATACATAATTAATTATTACTGTTACATTGACAAAATGTATAACAACACCAGACATAAGTCAGTTAAATAGATGTAAAACTGTATGTGAAATCGATTTTTCTTTTAGTAGAAAATGAACTATTCATTACGGTTTCATCAGAAATATTATATATTCGATATGACTTTTTCCCTTGGTGTTTCTAAAAAGGAAATTATAATATCTAATTATTTATATATCTACTTGCCATCTTTGTTTACCAGCCGGTTCAGCATTCTAAATGCTCTTTAAAATCGTCATTTAAATTCTTTATGTAACGACATTGTCAATTAAATATTTTGTGTGAAATGTCGTTGTCAATTAAATACTTTATGTAACATGTCTTTTAATAGCTACTTCAAAATATTTTTAACGTTCAAATTTTGACTGTCAAATTCATTCATGCAGTTGTAAAGGCTTTAAGCAAGTAATGCACTATATGTCTCTAATTATCTGTCAATTCTCACAAAATTTCAACTTTAAAGTGGAAGCGATTAAATTGCAAATTGATATAAAAACATTTTTTTTTACCGAAACCAAGCACTTTTTTAAATATAAGTAAAAGAGAATCATTATCTGTACTACTAAATAATTAAAATAATTAATGTAATATTTAAAGAATTATTCAACAAAAATTACGTAGATTCATCATAAAATTCTGGTTTTAGTTTTACTTTCAAAAGGATTTTAATGATGCTAATAATAATATTTTATTTTATTTTGGTCTATAAACATAATTAAAAAATTATTAATTCTAAATTTTATACACCTTTTATTTATAAGGAATCATATTCAACGAGATATTCCTGACACTTTAACTTTCAAATAAATATGTGAAGGTTTCTACCTTCCGCTATCAAATTTGATCGACTTATGAAGTTTTAAATAGAAATGCTTGGAACATTCAACATTTTCATTCTTAGGCCAGTCAGTCTCTAGAAATCCTGAACATTGATTAAGATATTTTTGAAATGGTTGAAGAAGTAGTTTAAAATTATCCGTTTTTATTGCATAATTATCTTCAAATATTCATAAATCAATAAAGTTTAGAGACTGAGTTGATTGAAGTTTATCTCTTTTTATTTCAAAGCTAAACATCCTTCATTTTTAAAGCATTTATAGACTCATGTTACATGCAGTGTAGTTATTTACTTCATTTAGACCCTTTTAGTAGCAGCATTTATATTGTTAAAGCTTTACAAATTAAACCGTATTTCTTTTTCTTTCCATTTTCTTTTTAGAAAAAACATATTTCATATCAATTCCATTTCATACAGACACGAGCTGAAAATTAAATTTTTATATGCTTAATTTGCAAGAATTATTTATTTTTTACTTTGAGTTTTTGTCATTCTGATGGCAATATAGTGGTAATACATAATGTTTTCCCTTTCATGCGTAACTTTCTTGAGCAATTTTTTTTTGTTTTGCCTGAACTATGTTGTTGAAATATATAATTAAAATATTTCTGAAAAAATTCGTTACAAATAGAAGCTTAAGTTATATGTTAAAACACTGATATCTTTAGAGAGTTAATTTTCTTCGTCTTTAATTTGATGCACAAATCATCTTTGTAATAATTTCGGAAGTTATAGCGGAAAAACATTGAAATTATGCATTATTTTTAATTAATTCAAAAAAGGGCCCTGAGATGCTCATTCCCTACCTCCAAGGTATGCATTTATGAAATTTGGTAGCTGTAGGTCCAATGGTCTGACCTGTAGAGCGCCAACACACACACATTCAACTTCATTATAAGTATAGATTTAAAATAATGAGGCATAATTACCTGAGTACTGGTAATCTACAAGTAAAATCGCTTGACCCTAAAACGATATCCATGGAACATATAAATAATTAAGAGCTTGAGAATGCACGTTTCAGAGCATTTTTTTTTTAATTTTCTGTTTTAAAAATTAAGCATAATCGTGGCTCTTTCCCGATGATAAAGTTTGATAACATTTCGATGTCAAAATATTTTTTGCATAATTTCGGAATACAAGTTAAAATTTAAAAATAAAATGAGATAAATCATATTTATTTTTCGACAAATAAATTTATTTTTTATTTAAAATCAATTTTATAACTCATATTAAGAATCTCCACAAACTAAATTAAAATAAAATTTAACCTGTTTAAATAAATTATGTTTTCATGGAAAAAAAGTGCCGTTATCACGTTGTCAGTAAGTTAAAAAAAGGACCAAATTAACATATTAAATAAATAATGCAATTGGAATCTTGAAAATATAATTTTTATCTTATGTTTGCCAGTAATGGAATAGATAAGAAAAAGTATGTTTTTATTTTTTTTTAAATAATTGCAAGCAGAAGTGATATTTCAATAATATTTTAAAATATCTACATTTTTAATAATTTCTTGTGGTATAATTGGATATTATAAGGAAGTAAACAAATTAATTTAGATGATGAACATATGGGCATAATTGTCTAAACTTTCTAAAAAGCTATGAGTTATATACCTATCAATATTATAATTTCAAATACATTTTTGCTGAAGGAGGCAATTACACTTACTTTGTTACACAAAATATTTGCAGGAAGTTTTTGAAAGCTTTTATCCAGTCAAACCAGCTGATCATCAATGATGACAAAAGATAATTTATTTTATGTTATTCAACAATAATTTGATTGACATTTCCAAGTTAATCAACAAAATATTTATATATAAACCCTTTATAATGTTTTTCATCAATTATTGAAGCAAACATAATTTGAAACATAACTGAATTTCATAGCTTCAATTGAATTAAAATATTTTTTTTATTACATTGAATTGAATTAAATTTAATAGAACTTCATTGTTTTCATCGCTTTATAAAATTGAATTTCCGATGGAGATAGCAAACTTATTATTTCTAATTGTTGTAGTCTCATTCTTTGATTCCAGAATGATTAGATTCTAAATTTGGGCGAGCTGTTTATGGGTAGAACAATAATCTGCTTATCAGTGCGTATTCTACAATTTACTAGGTTTAGAATGATGCCGGCAATATGTTTCCATTTAATTATGCTATTATTAAATTGTATCAAAATATAGTATTATAACGATATCATAAGACTAGCATTTAAATTATACCAGATTTATCTGCGAATGTAGCGTTCTAAATAGAGTCTTAAACTATTTATCAAGATTTGAAATTTTAGATGGCTTAAATAAGGAGTGTTGTTGATGATTAAAATAAATACGACTTACGCGTTGTTTGTAACATTTTATTTCATTATTTATACAATTCTATAAAAGTTTTCAATACTAGATATATCATAGTTAATATGAATATTAGATACAGTGATCCTGGGTTCCTTCACATATTCTTTCAAAAGCAGTGTAAGGATTTTTTGACCTTTTTGATCCGACTATTGCATTCTTTAAATTTTAAATGTCATACACAAATTGTTTTTTTTAGGATGACCAATGTAAATATTAGGATATATTTATCCATTAAGAATGAACGCTGATTCCTGGGATGAGTATATCAATTAGGGTTGAAAGAATTAAAATATATGGGTAGAAAAATAATTTTTCATTATAATTTTCTCTAAAGGTTATAAAAAACTGTAAACCGTAAAGGTCATTTTCTAAAAAAAACTTCATCATCAACAGTGTCAAACTTAATGAGACTAAATCCCCTGATAATAAGTTTTATAAGTTTTAATAAGTTTCAGTTTCAAAGGGCCATTGACTTCTACGGATATATCTAGATTTTACTATTTCAACTTATTACATTAATTTAAACTTTTTGCTGTGCGTAATTCATTCATTTCATGTGATTTTTGAAAGATCTTTTGATACAATTATTTTAACGTTATCTCTACTTTACGGTTCTCGATAAAAACCCTAAACGTTGTAACATTTTTCTAAGGAATGCTTTTAAGGAAAGCTTCTATCTTTATTTACTTGCAAAATCTCCTGACATGAAATGAAATTTTCTGAAATGCTTGCAATTATTCATAATTCCATTCTGTTTTGCTACAATCACCTTCTTAGATTCGAATTTATGTGCCACAGCAATATAAGTGGAAGTGAGCGTATTGATAACAAAAGGGGGCCACTAATGCATTTTAGCTCATAAAAAACATGTGTTTTTATACACTTGTATTTACACATACTTATACACATGAATACACTTATACACTTACACATACTTCATACACATGAATACTTAGGAACTTCTTGCATGGTAAGTTTATAAAAATTTGATCCATATAACCTATTTAAATTCAAAAACTATTTGGCCATCTCTAATTTGTTGATACATCAATTTCCATTGGATTTCGTTTATTTCTTAAACACTGAAGTTATAAATATATGTATTTATTACAAAGAGAACTTTTTAAGGCTGCTGCTCTGGCTTGGAGATAACTCATCTTTCCGGTGATCTGAGTGTAGCGGATTGGAATCCTTTTGGGGACATGGTTGTTTCTTCATATGCTCAAGAGCCTTTACCCTCAGAAGCTATTGCCTCCATCTTTCCATTAAAACGCGGACACGACATCATCATCAATACTTACAACTGAAAAAAAAAAATTCGGAGTAAACCGGAATTTGAAATTCATTCACTCCATTAAGCGTGGAACTAAGTTTTATTAAATTTTAAAAGAATCAAAATTGTTTTATTAGTTTTCAAAAAAAAGTAATAAAATATCCATGAATGAAAGAGTGGTTTTTTTTTTCAATACAAGTAGTTTTTTTTTCTTTTGTCAACCGTACATCAACAAATTCTTTTCTGAATACGGCCATTAAAGTCTAGTAAAATGAATGTATCTTTTGCCAAAAAAATGAGACTTCCGCTTAGTGGAATGCTCACATATTTATTTACCTTAAATATTCAGTCTTTTATTTCTAGAAAAAAAACATTTATAAACAAAATTATTCTTCCGAGATCGGTTTATGAATAATTTTTTGTAATTTTTTTAATATTTTGCATTTATATGTTCTTTGATCTAAGCAATATTTCTTCTTCCTATTTCCCATTAATTACAAATAATAAGTTGTGGTAATTAATGCATAAATTAAAAGCCACTAGCATAGTTTAAAAATAAAATTTTGATCGCTCCTCTTCAATTTTAAAATCAATTGTATTTATTTTCATCAATTCTAACCTACCCATAAAATCACCTTTCTATTGCACAAGATTATTTTTATAATACTTTTACTATTTTTCCCCAAATACCAAATTAAAAGAGAAAAATTATCAGACAATTTGAAATGAGAAACTTTTTGAAAATGATAAATGATTTTTCAAAAGTTCGCGCAAAAATAACATGCACAGGATTCTACAATGTCTTAAAAGAAATCAAATTAAATAATTCTGATATGTCTCTCTTTAAATGGATATTCAAACAGTAAATTGAAAAGATGGATGCATGATCGATTTGAATGAAAGAAGTAAATGGTATAAAAAGAGCAGTCACCAATTCGTAATGAAAAATTTAATCAGGTTCAAAATTGCCATTGGATCTCAATTAACGCAGCTTAAACCAGAATATCGCAGAAGTAATTTCATCTCCAATGAATCTATCTTCTCTTTGGCGTGTCCGCTTTTTTTCGTTTTTTTGTTCTGTTTAGTTACATCAGCTAAGAAAATCAGGTATTCAGAAGCGAAATGGAAGAGCAATTACGGAATCATAGAATGATCTATCGTTTTTTTTTTTCTCCTTTATTCTGTTCTTGAAACTTCCTACTTTCTCTTACACAGAATAACGGTCGTATAATTATGTGCAATTCTATTTTAAAATTAGTTCCTTGCTTTTTCCTAATAGAATCTTTTTTTAACATTTCTCTCAAAATAGAGGTCACCATTTAAAAAAATATTTCTCTTTTAGTATAAGGCAGCAGCAAGATTTTGGAAATAAGTTAAATAATTAAAGAAAAATATAGAGATAGATTGTTTTTAGCACGAGAAAATTATTGTAAACTTTCTATTTCATAAAAATATACGAATTCTAAATGCAGGTCAGATAATTTATTTTGTTTCAGTTTTTTTCCCCTTTCTGCAGAATTTTACTGCAGAATATTCTTGAGTGTCCCGAAGTAATGCATTGTAATACTATAAAATAACGGATTAAAGAATTCCATAATTTGTAGAATTTTATTTCTTTCTTCTAATCTTACAAATGTTTTCTTTATTAAAAATTATAATGCATTGGATTTTATCGAAAATATTTGTAGACTTATGATACATCAGAATGCCTGACAAAAGGACTTTCAAGAGAAAAAAAGAGATGTTTTATTTATAGATTAATAATACAATAAATGCAAAAGCACATAAGTATTATATAAGTACATTAAGTATGTACATTAAGTTAAGTACATAAGTATTATATATTAAGTATTATAAGTACATATGTAAGAATATTAAATATGTAAAAGTAAAGAAGCTATGCATAAAAAATTCCCTTAATAAATACAGCGAATGGTGTCTAGTAGCAAACAATCGACATTTATAACGTATGGTAGAGCAAAATTTTATGATACAAATGTGTATATATGTAGAAATATGTTTCTGTTATGTAATTCATAAATGTCTTCGTAATCAAATTTTCATAAAAACACAATATATTATTGCATGTAAACATATCCATGTCGGTTTCTTTATCCCGAAATATTTTCATTATTGTATTGACGAATAGGATTGGTATGTAATCTGAAATTTTATTTTTTTTCCTCGATCATCATCTTCCCTTCCGTAACTATTTTATTGGCATTTTCCATCAAAATTACTTAATCTGGAGGTTAAGAGCTTGGATTTCAAGCACTCCACGATCTCTCTTTCAAATTAGTAAACATCTCATGGTACATTCAGAGCTTTTTAATCCACATGCTTGCATGTATGAAGCACTTGTTGCAGTAGGAAATTAATTGTCAAACATGATAAAGACAATTGAATAAAGGACCATTGACTGTTATCAATTTTTATTGTTCTCTATATTCAATTGCAAAGTTACTAAGCGATTACTCTCTTGCAAATGTCATTTGAATTTAAACGAATTACTAGTATTCCAATATAGGTGAATCATAAATATCCAGGCCTACTGATCAAGTCAGTTCCACAATTTTGTTTTTAAAAATCAGCAACAGAGTGTAAAAAGAAAAATGTACTTTCCAAGGATGCATAAAAGATGCTGCTAGACTAGCTGTGTGATGATCCAAAAGATATCCAAAATAATATGAAATTTAAGTCTGTGGTCCTGAACCAAAAAATTTCAGAAGCACTACAATCATCAATACTTTCTGAAGAATATTGAAATTTTTTGATTCTGTTGAGTAAGTTGTTTCGAGGCATTGCACAGTTCTTGGAGAAGTGCATAATATAAACTAAGTATTCCGGAATATTTTCTGATTTTGTTTTGGTTTTCTATTGTATTTAAAGTGCACGGTAATTGATGTTTTCATCTAAAATGATTTTTAACAATTTATTTATTTTTAACTTATAAGAATTGCTATAAGTTTTATTTTATATTCTTGAAACTGCCATCATACGTCTTTTTCATATCTTTTGTTTTGTTTCAGACCATATTCTGAGAAAAAATACCATTTTACGGTAAAAAATTGCTAGTTATAGTACTAAATCCCAAAATGTATCTAATCTTATGAAAATTAGACTATGTAATTAAAATTAATTTGTTTTCAAACTGTATGATCTCTTACCCTTGAAAATAATAAAACACAGTTTAGAAGATAAATGTGCGTGGTAACCTTAAACTGGCTACTCCGCCCTGCCAGAAGACACATGAAAAAATCTGAATGACCCGACCGCCGTAACAAGAACACTATCGGGATTTTTGGTTGAATCCTGAAGAACTCACCATCCACGCTACGATATTTCCCTACGGAAATGCATCTTTCCATTGTTGGGAGGTACCAGATTCCCTCTCCTTTTTTAATACTCACCATGGTAGCAAAAATAGCATCCATACCTGAAGCTTCTCACACTGAGTTACGGTATAAAATGAGTATGATAATCGGTATAAAATCTTTTCTATTTCAAAACGTCAAAAGAGTTTCTATTTAAACCATAAATAAATAATAGGACAAAATATTAATTCAGAAAATAAATTGAAAATCTGGCAGAAAGTGACATTTGACTTTTATAAAACCAAAATTTCATTATTTTAGTTCATTTGGATGTATAAGGCTTTATTTAAAGGCTTGATTTCATAACACATATATCTCATTCCAGTGAATTATAAATCGGCTATTTTAGCATGAGCATTTATAATGTTTGCAATATTTTTTTCTTATATTTTTAGTTGGATTTCACCAACTTTAAAAAAAAAAATTTAAAAAAACTATTATAAAAACATGCCATTTTTTTGAATAGACAGTGTAGCTATTGAATATTGATATTAAGAATAGTGACTTATAATCTTGACAAATATTCTATGTAATAGCAGCACAAAATTATCATGAATTGTCTAATTATCCATCAAATTTATCTGAGAAAAAATGTGACGAAAAATCTAAACAATCATATTTGCGTAATGACAGAAAAAAAAAACCTTTATAAAAATCTCTCGATTGTAACACATAGATTTGAGCTTATTAAAATTGCAGGAATTATCACTACAAGTGTAATAATCAGTGATGATTTTCGGTATGAAAACAGCATATAATCTTTTTTATAATCCTATTTATATGTACATTTCTCGATTTTTTTTCTTAAAAAAAATATTACTTAATGCGTTTAGTAAATATTTTGTGAGCATGAAAAATATCCACACTTTATTTGTTAAAAAATTAAAACTTTTGTTTCTATTTGTTTATATCTTTTTATTTTTGTCCTTTATGCAAAAGACAACTATATGTACTTTTTTGGGCAAATAGAAAACATAAAGGAAATAGATATTCCCTTTTCTGTCCTTTTGAAATGTTGGCGTACTTTTCCATTCCTTCTTCCATCTATTCTCATACTTGGGAATTCTTTTGGCATCTCTATATATTTCTGAATTTCGCCTGAGTTTTCACAATGATGTATCAACTATAGAGAATAAGAGCATTGTTGGGAAAGTCATACCTCTAGAAAATGCTACAACAAACAAGCAGAAAGTATTTCATATTGTATTTGAAGTATTTCTATCCCGTAGGTGAAGGAAGATTGAGATCGATAAGGTGGATAAAAATTCGACAAAATTCCTGTTTTTCAAAAGTTTTTCTAAACCACGACATCGCATTGTAGAGAAAAATCTATATCTTATAATTTATGCATCTACTTTTGATAAATATTATGTCCTGTGCAAAAATGTGAATGCCACATCAAAAAGTATTATAAGAAATTTAAAGTCAATTCCTACTTAAGTCAACAAGGAAATTGTTTAATTGTTTTTTATTAAATAATTTGAAATAATATACATATACAGGAATGACCATATTAAGAGGTATAATAGAAATCGAATTTCCTTTTCTATATATGATGTTGAACTATTAATTTTTTATTATTGATTCGTTTTTTATTATTTTTATGTTTCTCATTTATGAAGCTGATTGTGGTCTATAATACCTCATCGTTAGAACTGAACGCGCTTTCTCCACCTTCACTAGAAAAATGCTGAAATCCTCGAATTTTACCGATTGAGCTACTGCCGGCTAATTTAACTTTTCATTACAAACTGTCAAATTTTGTTTAAAGTATTAAAAACTAATTAAATTTGATTAATGAATTATATTTGTAAAAAACAGTATAAGCACCAAGTGTCATGCACTGCAAGTTTTAAAAAATGTATTTAAACTTGAGTGGGTGAATAAAAAGTTTTTTATTTAAGACTGAAAATCTGAAAGCAAGACATATAAATAAATAATATTTAGGATTATTGTGTATAATATTTAGGATTATATTATTGTGAACTAATAGTAGGGATTGAAAAATACATAAAAACAAAATTCATTAACCGATTTCGATAATTTGCAATTTTTATATTATGAATCTGTTGAAATCCCTTTTCATTCTAAGCATTTTTTTTCAGACGGTGTATCATAAACTAATGATGAAGTGAATTTTATATGCTTAAGAATTCCTTCTAAAGATAAATTTCTCTTTCAATATTACATTATCTGCTGTTCTTAAATTTAGAAATTTCTCATTCCGAAGTAAAAATGTAATAAAATATGATACAAGCGATAATAAAAAGTAACGTTAAAAAGTTATCTTTTAAAAATATCAATTTTTTTCAATAACTCATAAAAAATGAATGCTCTTTTGTTAAAGTAAATGTTTTCAATAATTGGGTGTAAAATTAGGTTTCTTTAATTTTCTTATTACTGTAACATTTATACCATATTTACCTTACCATGCATCAAAACAATTGATAGTAATGTTTAATCAGCTTTGAAATTCTGGAGTTTTAGCTCATTTATTATTACATGTAGGTACATCCACTTAGATGCATCAACATTTGCGTTTAGTTTCTTAAGATTGAATTGAGAAAGAAGCAATCAGAAATTGAAATGGTTCCTAAGGTAGGGATCATGGCTCAATTTTAATTCAAGCGCTTACATGAAGAGTCAGTTTCTCTAAGTTAATTTCAAGAAAGGATGCTTGTTTGTACTAAGCAACGCAGCGGGGTATTTCATGGAAGGGCAAAATGTAATCAAACTGATTGCAGTAAGGGCAAGATATTTTGAAAAAGTTCAATGGGAGCTGACATAAATTAATTTATATTTAATGCCTTTTCATGCTTCAACAAGTTTTAGAAATTCTTTATGTCCTATGAAATTTATATTAGATATTCACAATTTCATATTAAATCATTTCCTAGCTGATACTGATTAAACTAATTTTTAAAGATTACACATAGGAAATTTAAGATTACAACAATGAAGCATGATTTCAATGAAGAAATTTTGCAAGTAGGCAGGCTTTTTGCAAGAAAAAAAAATATGAAGTGTTATATGAAAGTAAAAAAGTGGGCATCAAAGAGTTTATAAAGCAAGATAATTTTATTTCCAAGTGCAAGTTCAACTTTAACGAGCATACTGTAATAAGTCTTAATTGCTTTTGAAATTACAAGAAATTTTAGTAAAAATATTTTCAATGAAAAGGAATAAGTTTTTAATTTTGATCTGTTTACCCTCACACGAATTCAAATGGTATATGAAACAAATTTAAGTTTTATAATCAAAAATTGCAAATAGCTTAAAAAATTTTCAATGAAAATCAATGAATTTTAAATATTTATCATTTTTTTTTCTTTTGCGCATTCTGAAATGTTGGATTATAATAGAATTCACTTCCATTGTTCCTTTGTTCTAAAATTATACATTTTTAAATATAATAATTATATCGTTTTGAAAAATTTATGAGTTGTCTATTCCTCTAAGCGCAAATTCTGTCATTCATTGTATGTTTTTGCGTATAATTATTAAAACCCATTTATCCGTTATTGTTTTTTTAGACAACACTCAAAGAATAATTCGAAATATTTGTTTTAAAAAGCTGCACCAATAGACAGGAAAAATGATCTTGTAGAAATAAGTGGCAATTCGTCTTTCCCGAATTTAGTGATTGATTGACTGATTACCTTTTTGAATGCCAGTGTCAAAAAAGCGTATGAAGAATTTGTTTCATAGCGAATGCATCATTCCTTGTGAAAGATGACAGTCATTTTTTCTAAATAGTGTGACAAATCCCAGTAATCTTCAGAAGTTATAAAAAATCAAAAGACCTACATTCTCCTGCCCTAGGGCGATGATGGATATTTTTATTAGTCAAACTTATTTATTATTCGAGGAATCTTATTTATTCTTGATTTATAACTTCCTATGAACGTTATAAATACAAATTCTGAATTTAATGTTCATTTAACTGTAAATAGTAGCAATACTGTCATTTATTTACTAATGCTTTTAGGCTAAATATATAATAATCCTTTTTTTCACAGCTATATATACATAGGAAATAAATGCCACTGTCACCTATGCTACGGTGAAGATAAGATAAAAATTGAAAATCAGGAAAAATGTTTTAAATAGCTAAGAAATCAAGAAAGTTTAAAAAAATTTCTGTCTTTATTAATAACAAATATTGTTACATAGCTTGAAAGACACTCTTGTTCCAAAATTTAGAAAAAAAAAGCATGGGTTGAACCTAAATTAGAGAAGGAAAATCAATGTTTCTAAGAAGAAGTAATTTATGTGTGGTTTCTATTCCCTTAATTCTTGCTAAGCAGAATTAAGGGAATTTCTAAAGCAGTAGTTATAAAAAAGTATTAACGAAAGAATTAAAATATGTTTTTTTTTGTTAAAATACGGTCTATAGTTTGATTTTCATTACAAGTTCATATTGATATAGGATTCTTTTGGATTCTTTCATAAAATGTGAATTGTTAGAAAAAAAATGTCTACTCTATCAAATGCATTTCCAAACCAACTTCCAGTTATGAGATTGCTTTCTATATCAATAACTGCAATCTCCTAATTAAAAGGCCCATTTTTTCTTTTACACATAACATCTGAAGGACTAGTTCAATTCTGAAATGTGTAATTCAGCTTGCAAGGAGAGCAGATATATATATTAACAATGCAATTTTGCAAGAACTGTACTTTGATATCATGATAATGTGTCCTTCGGTTTCATTTTTCTTTCAGTTCATTTTGCATCGTACTGAAGTCTGCAAATGAATGCGTATTTTATGCATCTGCAAATGAATGCGTTTACTTTATAACAATATATTATAATTCCTTTATCATCAAATGTTACGAAAAAATCCGTAGAGCATTCAAATAGTGTAATTATGCGTATTCTTTCATGCATATACATATATGTAACGGAAGATATATAATTACATATTTCATCAGGTTTTCTTTCTCATGAAGATCTTGGTCCGTATATGATTTATTATATAGCAAATCATTTTGCATTAAGGAGATTTATTGCACAGTTTGAGCAAATATCTTTATTTAGACTGGCTTATATATAAGTTCACGAAAAATCCTTTGACTGTTCTGCAGCTCACATATAAATCATATAATTAGATTGTATTTTAAAATATATTGAAAATTTATTTTGATTTGAAAGTGTATCAAGTGGCATAGATAAACTAATTTTAGTTTCAGTTCATTATCAGGTTCTTCTGAAGAGTTTATGGAAGTAAATGTCATCATATGGTTAGATTATTCACTTAATATAATCAGAATCAAATATAAAACTTACTATTTTCACACAGCAGTTTTGAATCAATGTAATGCTTTCTCTCTAGCTTACATGGCATTATTCACTTTTTTCTATTCAAGTTCTTGCAATCCTGTCATAAAATGATTAACAAGGGTATTTCTAATAATTGTTGTATGTTGTCATATGGTATTTGAAAAAAGAATGTTATGAACAGAGCTGTGCTTAATGGATCATTTTCGTAGAATATAAGAAAATAATTAAATTAAAGTTTCTTAAAAGAATAATCATATAAAAATTAAAATTTTTAGATAATTTTTAATATTATAATTTTTTAATCATTATAATTAAGAAAAATGATTTATATGGGGTGATGTGTGTTTTTGTCTTTAAAAAGATTATTAATCATTTCACCATCTTAAAACTATTTACAGCATTCAAAATACAAAGTCTTCAAAAGAGTGGTTACATTTCTTTATAGCTTGTTTAGAAGTCATTATTCATGAAATCGTTCTTAATTTATACAGATAGACCAACAACTATAATTTATTCGTATATTTCCTGTAGTACATCTGCAGTTTATGTAATGTTCTGAGATTTATTCGCCTTATTCGTCCTTATAATATTATAATTTTCATTTTATTATTATAAGAATGCTTATCACTTTAGAAAAAATTACACATAAAATTTTGCATTCAAATCCAGTTACTGAGTGAATTTCCTCCTTCTGTACATATTCAAATTCTTACATACTCCAAATGGAGAATTTCTTCTTTTACTGCAAAGCAGTAAAGTAATAATCATCAGAAAATACCGAAGAAATCCTGGAGAAAATCTTTATATGATGTTCATAATTTCTTCCTTTTCGAACTAAAAATTTTGTTTCGTATCAAAGAGCTTGGATTTGGAACTTTTCAGTAGATAGCGATGTTGAATTCCAAGAATTCTATTCCCAGTTTTGAAGAAGAAATATATGTCCTTGTGGAATCTCCCTTTTTAGAGACTGACCCACATTTGTTTGACGGAGCAGAAGAATTTTTCGCTCTCAAAGTAGTTTTGCTACCACACGAAAATCGTAAAATTCTTTTTAAAAAACAGAACGTATTTATCTGGATGAATGTCTGGTGGACAAAAGTTTAAAATTAGATCATTTATTTCCATCGCTTCTACCAACGAAGTACAGTTTTGAAATATTTCAAGTGCTCTCTTGAATTGCTGCTGAATTTTATCAATTCCACAGCAGATGTTCCAGGTGTTGTAGTATAAATAATTCCTTTTCTTGTTGAATTCTTGTCGATTCTTTGTCGTATTTGTTACTGAATTCTAATTACTTTGAATTTATAGGCAACAGCAAAATGAATAATTAAATAATTGCAGTAAATTTTAAAAGTCAATTACAATAGGTTTTTAAATATCTATTTTCTGCATTTGATGATCTTATTTGCACCTGAATTCTAGTTATTTTGAAGCTTACAAACAACAGTTAAAGGAATAATTAAATAATTCCTTTTATCGTTAATTTTAAAAATCGGTTGCAATAGTTTCTTACTTTTTATTTTCTGAATTCGATGCTTTATTTTATTCATAAAAATAATTCTAATTATTTTGAGCCTTATAGACAGAATGAATGATGACTTGCATATTACGAGAGAAAAAAATCTATAAATTATTCCATTAAGTAACCATATATATTTTTATTGCAGGTGATGAGATCGAATACAGAGATAAAGATGGAAATCTTGTGATTTACTCTGTAAAAACGAAAGCCTCAAAGATTCTTCTCGAAAATGCCACATTCGTAAGTATACGTTTAAATTTTTATATTTACGAGTCAGTGCTGAATATATTTTTCGTTCTTTAGTATTCAATTTTTTTGTTATTTTGACATAAATTATGAATTTAAACTTTTTTTCAGTCTGATTATGATGTCGAAAAATACAGTGTATCCGCAGATCATAATTATGTATTATTACTCCATGATGTGATAAAGGTAATGCAGTTTTTTTTATATATTAAATGCGTTTGTTATTTTATACATTAAAACAAAGCGTTGAAATTTAAAATGTTCTTTATAAACCTTGCTTAAATTTTTATTTTCAGCTCTACCGCTACTCTTTCAAAGCTAAATACAAGATTTTCGATATTGTAAACAGGTAAGTTTCATAATAGTTGATTTGATTTCCTAATATTCATAATATATTATTTTGTTTCAATTTGATTAAGTAAATCTATAGTAATTATTATTAACAAGTAGTTTCTTTAAAAACTATTTTTAAACTTATTAAGTACAACATTTTTAAAAACAGAAATTTTTCGAATATATTTAATTACTTAACGATTTTAAGCTCAAAATTTACTATACAAAAAGGTGCAAATGAAAAGGTATCAAGATACACTGTAGGTATAAATGAAGACTTTATTCAAAGTATGCACCAGTAGAGCACAGTGATCCTAATGATTAACGAGCCGAAGGATTCCTTTTTCTAAGAATTCCTGTATCTGTGACGAAACTAAGTTTTTCTCAGCTCCCTTGATTTCACCGTCCGAGCCAAAGCGTTTCCCTTTAAGAAACACATGATAATCGCAGAGTGACAGGTCTGGATTGTAGGATAGATGGTCGAGCAGCTCTCACTTGAACTTGGCCAGTTCCATATATGTGAACCTGGAGAGGTGCGTTATTATGGAGTAGAACCACACCCACCATGAGTAGCCCTGGTCTTTTTTTGATGGATGCATCTGATGGATCTGCATAGTCTTTGGAAAATCTCACAGTACACATCGGTTAGAAAGGTTCTTTTGTGTCCGAGAAATGCAACGCGTCACGTCATTTGCAAGGCGTTCTTTATAAGAGCTTAGCCTCTGCTCTCTCCTGCGCATGCTGCCGTCTGCGCACACTCCGATCTACGTCAGAAATTCCAAATTGCATCTCTAGAAGTCTCGCTACATTTTCCCTTAGTGATATAGACCAATGCGTTGTTATGTCATTTCGTATCTTTTGATTCTAACACCTCCTTTATCATGCTTTTATTCATAAATTCTAGAAAAACATTAATGCTATCCACTCTAAAATAAAAAAAATTCTTATTTACACAATATTAATCAATATCATTCCATATTTGTTTAAAATAATTAAACAATTTTTGAGAGTACATATATAAATAAAAATAATTTTATCAAACTTTTGTGTCAAATAAAAATATATACTTTAGAAATTGAAGAAAACCTAAAATATTCACATCATGTGATCTTTTTTACAGAATACTATTTAAAATACATATGTTTAACAAGATAGAATTGGAATTTAATTCAAAAGTTTTAAGATTTGTTTCAAATTTCAACAGTATAAGAATTAGGGTGCTAAAAATAATTCACTCTCATTGAAAATTAAATCAAATAATGATTATTTGAAGTTAATATAAAATAAATCTTGTAAATTACAGCAGATAAATTATCGTCATTTCCTAAGTTTAATCGTAATGGGTTTGTAATTCATAATTAATTGCACTAATACTTACCGATTATCTGTTGGAAAATCCAGAAAATTGCTATTTTGATTTTAAAAAACATGTATATTGAATTAATAATGCTATGTAATCACATTAGAAATACATTTAAGGAAACTATTGTCTCAAATCAATAATCAGAAATAAAATGCTATAAATCTTAGAAAAATTCCTTCGCTTTAAAAAGTAGAATACTCATATATGAAAAACTTTATTTAGCACTATTTTTTAGATTTAAAAAAAAAAATAAAATCTATTATTCAACAAAGCTCAGACCAACTTACTTAAACTTTAAATTTTAAACCAAAACATTAAACAACATTTATTAATTTGAGGCGTTATGAAGAACTAAAGAAATTATAATTTATCATAAATAAGATAAAACTTGAATTAAAGACTGTAAAAAAAAATTTGCAAGAAAGAAAAAATCATTTTTAACAAAAAATATATGCAATTAAAATTTGAATAAAACCCTCTAATTGTCTTTCCATTAAGAAGTATTAATATAACTCAGAATTTGATTTAAAAAATAATTAGAAGATCGCAGAATGATTAGAAAATAAAAAAAAGTTACGGATTAAAGAGAACATCGTTATTTTTATCTTTAAAATGACTATTTATTTGTATTAATGACAATGATTAATTTTGAAGTGCATCTCTCGGTTAAAAAGTTTTCCTTTTCAACAAAATATTATAATAGAGAGAAGGGCAAAAGGATAAAAAGAAAGTTTGAAACAAAAAAAAATGCATTTGCAAAATGAGAGAAGATAAATTTGCTATGAGCTTTTATATATATATATATATTTCAGTAATGAAAAATAATATGTATACAAAATAGATGGTTCTGTTTACAAAAGTTCTCAACTAAACTAATTTAGAAATCACTTTTCTTTTGCATTATTTTAACATTGCATATCATTTTAGCATTTAAAGAGATTAATTTGCTGTCTATAAAAAATTAATCACCTGAAAATTTAGTTTATTTTTATTAATAATGAATTTAAATAAAGATCCAAAGTGTTAGTTTTCATCTTTTTTAAATTTTAACTATTATTTCTGCTTATTTATTTTTAAGATGATTGTGTTTGTATCGCTTTTTTTTTGTGTGTGGGTTTATGCGAATTCTCGACTGTGCCTCTGTACTTGTGTGCATCTTTGAGAACTGTTGACTGTGTATCAATGCGTATCTGTTGTTTGCTCTCAACTGGTACTACAGTGGAACCTCGCATAACGAGCATAATTCGTTCCGGAGCTTTACTTGTAATGCGAAACACTCGTTAAGTGAAACAATTTTTACCATACAAACTTATGTAAAATACAATAATGCGTTCCATGACGAAAAAAATACTTAAAAATTTTAATTTTCAACAAAAAACTACTTCAAATACTTTAAATGAAAACATTTATTGAAAGGAAAATACATACAAATTGTCAATAATCGTGATTCATCTTCAACTTCTTAGTCTTCTCAACCTTACACTTCCTGAATGCTCGTGGAGTTTCTGAGTGGTAAACAAGCAGCGGTTTAATTTTTAAATCACCGCTTGCATTGGCACAAATTAACAGCGTGAGACGGTCTTTCATTGGCTTGTGACCGGGCAAAGCATTCTCTTCTACTGTTATATATGTTCGCTTCGGCATTTTTTTCCAGAAAAGACCTGTCTCATCGCAGTTAAAAACTTGTTGCGGTAGGTAATTTTCTGAATCTACGAGCTTCTTGAAGTCAACAATAAATTTTTCTGCTGCCTTTGTGTCGGAGCTTGCTGCTTCGCCATGCCTTACAACACTGTGGATGCCTGTTCTTCTCTTAAACTTCTCAAACCACCCACGACTTGCCTGAAATTGAATTTCTTCTCCGGCCGTTGCTGATCCTGGCGTCTTCTTAACGAGGTCGGCGAAAATTACTTTTGCCTTTTCACGAATTGTGTTTTCGTTAATAGTGTCGCCTTGCAATTGCTTTTCGTTTATCCCTATGAGCAACAACCTTTCAACGTCGTCGAGAATACGTAACCTTTGCGTAGATATTCTTGTCACTCCCTTTGACGCATCTACCTCCTTAATCTTGTCCTTGTTCTTGAGTATAGTGCAAATGGTTGATGTAGACCGATTGTATGTGCGTGCTAAATCAGCCACACTCATACCTCGTTGTCGCTTTTCAATGATTTCATGTTTCATTTGTAAACTTATTTTTAGTCTTTTAAAACTGCTCTCTTGTGGCTTTTTCTTCAGGGACATTTTTACCAAGGTGTATAATATTTGCACAAAAAACGTAATGTCCGGACACACAGTTTGTAAAAATATATGATTAGACTCGACTCAAACACGCGTGCGCAACTAAACACAAACTGATACACCAATAGAACAGAAAGTTCCTTCATACAAGTCGGGAATTCCCCTAACCGCGTCACTCGTTATACGAAACGCCGCTCTTTAAGCGAGTCATTTCTTTACAATTTATTTTGCTCGTTATGCGAAATACTCGTTTTGCGAGGTGCTCGTTAAGCGAGGTTCCACTGTATTTGTTTGCGATCAGTTGATATAGACATATCAGTTTTAGCTTAATTTGATTAAAATTTGAATGTTTGGCTCTCCCATGATAGCTTGAAAAATATTACATCACAAGAATGATTTTTACATCATTTTATGTTTCAAAAAAAATATTGGATACTAAATTCAAAAGTTCCTATAACGCCTATTGTATCCTCTGTATACAATATTTGTGACATATTTTAAAGTAATATCTTTAAAAAATATTCCAAACAATATGGTTTGTATTAAATAATATTTTTAAAATGCTCTAGATCTCTAAATTTTCATGAGAAATATTAGTCTTCAATATTCAAATCACTCTGAAGAAATCAAACGATAAAGTTAATTCAAACTAAAAATCTTAAATAACTCTACGCATTTTTTAAACGAGAAAAATATAAAACATGTTATTTTCTAGAAAATTAAATTCAATAAAAAACGTTCTGCCTCCTTTTAAAATTTTATATCAGGTTTCTATTATTTAAAGCAAAAATTGTGCTGTTGATGCAACTCGCAATGCTTCTGTTGACGGCGAAAAATTTCATGGTTACTCGGAAACAATATTGGACATTTAAAATTCTCATCTTCATCTTCCGATATGAGCTTAGTTCTAGCTTTAAGAACTTCGGAATCATCTGTTAAAATTTGCATATTTTTCGGATGCTGCCATTTTGTTTCCTGCGAAATTGCCCTTTTGAAATAGCTGTAGCAAACAGTTTTCAGATAATTGGACTTCTTCATAGGTTAGTTCGGTTTCCTTGCATTTTTCTATAAGGCTACAATTTTTAATGAAACGGATACTACCTACTGTAACATCTACTCAATTCAGTATGATACCAAAAGATTTCACTTCATGTATTTACAGAAAAAGAATTCATTTCTTTATGACTTTGACTTTCAAAAGTAACGCAGCATTTCTTGAAAAAAATTTGAACCTGATACAGGTATCCCTTATGTATCTTTCAACATATTCTTTTAAAGCCCCTGATATTTCACATATTGACAATTACATCTTTACTACGTTAAAATATAATTTGCGTTTAAAAACGCAAATTTACCACAACATTGAATGGGAAAGCTAGTTGTAGACTCTAGAAATCATCTTTTCTGTCCCCGAAATCATGATACAGGCTATATTCCACAAAAAGGGCTATACGATCAAATATTTAAAAAACACCCTTGTATTTAAAATTTTTAAATTTATCAGCCACAAAAACATTCTAAGAATGAATAAATACATTCTGTCTATAACATTCTAAATATATGTTAATATTCATGTCACTTAAAAATTGTTTTCAAGTTCTTTGAAAATTCAATTCAGTTTTGTATAGAATCAGAGGATATTTAATCAATAATTGTCAGGGATATTCTGTATTTTACAGCATTTTGTAGCACTCCTTAATGTAGATGACAATGGTGAAAAATTTGATTTTCTGTGATCGCATTTAAATAAATATAATAAAAAAATGTTTGGTTTAGGCAAAGTTGTTTTTATATTTGATAAAGTTTAATCACTTTCTTTTTATTTTAAATTGAAAATATAAACGAAATAATAAAAAAAGAATAGTGAAATGTATGAGATGATGAACAAAAGGGTCTAAAGCCTCAAAAATAGAATGAGTTGTAGAATTATTAAAATTTTGACCTCAAAATATTTTGCTGAAGATGTCATTTTGATCTAGTTTTATAAAATATTTCATTGAAACTTTGTTACATTCTTTCTTGATAAACCAACAGTCTGTTATTTCAAATTAAAAACTTCAAAATTCAAATCAATTCCCTTACGATAAGGCATGCAGATTCAATAAACCTTAAACAATGAGAAATTTCAATAGATTTTCAGCGTCATAAATTTTGCCATCAAAACTTAGAAATATCATTATCTAATATTATTAGGATATTTTTTATATAGCCAATTTGCTATTCATTGAATTCAGTAATCACTTTTCCTGTTCAACAGAATGTCTCAAGTTTCAATGCAAATATTTTTATTTCTTTTACTGAACAATTTCGAAAATTTCATAGTCGTTAAAACTGATTTAAAAATAGAATCATCATGACATTTTAGAAAATTATTTGTATTAGGTTTAGATTTCTGGTTTTTCAATTCAAAGATTCATGAAAGAAATATTCTGTTGCCTTGAAACAATCTATAACTTTATTTGTTTGAAACTTTTTTTTGAAAATCTCATTTGCTTCAAAGAAACAATACAAATAATTTGCTGAAAACGTATTCATCATATTACAATTAATTTTTAATTATAAATAGATCATTATGATAAATTTCTTTTAGGAAAATCTATCCTCTTCAACCCCAAGAGGAAAATGATGGATATTTGCAGTACGCAGGCTGGGGCCCTAAAGATAACCAGTTGGTAAGTTCAAGCAGTTTTTGTTTTCTTCTTTTTTTTAATATGGCATGATTTGTACCCAATATTTTTTATTTATAAATGCCTTGTATAACAGCATAATTAAAAAATAACGAATGTTTTAAGGGAAACAATCTATTACATATATAT
>JAPMOQ010036552.1:2282084-2332710 GCA_026543055.1 Argiope trifasciata | reverse complement strand
TGGTGGCTGCATAATGGTGTGGGCTGTTTTTACATGGCATGGACTCGGTCCTCTGGTGCAACTGAACCGATCATTGACTGGAAATTGTTATGTTCAGCTGCTTGCAGATCACTTGCAGCCATTCATGGACTTCACGTACCCACACAACGATGGGATTTTTATGGATGACAATGCGCCATGTCACCGGGCCAGAACTGTTCGCGATTGGTTTGAAGAACATTCCGGACAATTCCAGCGCATGATCTGGTTATATGAATATTAGATCGCCTAATATGAATCCCATCGAGCATTTATGGGACATCATCGGAAGGTCCGTTCGTTTTCAAACTCCTGCACCATCCACACTTTCACAATTATGGACGTCTATACAGACAGCATGGCTCAATATTCCTGCGGAGGACTTCCAACGACTTGTGGACTCCATGACACGTCGAGTTTTTTTCAAACAAGTTAAGGGTATTCCAACGGGTACAGCTTTCTCAAGTGCTTTAGCCAACATTTTCCTACATTATTACGAGAAAAAAATAATTAATAATTACCTAACAAATGGATGGAGATTTTTTGATGATTTAATTTTTATTAACTTAGATAATACCAATATTGTTACTAACTGCTATCCTAAAGAATTAACTTTAACAGAAACAAATAAAAATCCTCTTGAAGCTACTTATCTGGATTTGAGGATGGAAATCGCTAATGATAAAACAATAGTCGGTATTTATGATAAAAGAGACAAATTCAAATTTAATATAATTAAACTCTGTAATTATCACTTTAAAATTAAAATTTAACTTTAAAATTTTCAAAATTTTAATTTTTCACTATTTAATAAAATTAAAACAGTTTGTAATAACCAAATTTCTTCTATAAAAACAACAAATAGTTTTATTAAAAATTTAAACAATAATGATTTTCCCAAAAATTACTTCATAATCAATATTTTAATAAAAAAGAAACTATGAAACATTAGTGAAATAGATGACGTTCATAAACTACATTTATTTTAATTTACATTGTATTATAATTAGAAAAGAGTTTTCCTGTGGCGGGTTGGTCTTTCTTTTTTTTTTTTTCTTAATTTGAGTTATTAATTGTGGTTGAATTTTCTTGTGTAGTTTTACTTTTTATATATATTTTTGTTTCATTTGATTATGTTTTTTTTTAAATTTTTTACTTTGTTTTTGTCTTTTGCTGTTTAAATTGGTATATCTCTTTTGCAGTAAATTTCGGGGGATTTTCGAGTCACGAGGTGTTTTGACCATTGTCCACCGATGCCTCACAGAATAAAATCCCTTATTTTCAATACTTGCTTGAAAGTGGCCCTTGATGAAGTTTTCAGGCCGGATTCTTATTCTCCTGGTTATAGTTTTGATTCGGTTGTGTTACTTTTCACTTAGCTTATTTTATTAATTAATTTAGATTCAATTTTATTTTAATTGTAGCTGCATTTGTGCTCTTCAAATACAATGATTGATTTAAAAACAAAAACTTTTTAAATTCTTAAACTTGTTTAAATCAGTAATGATTTTTAGTTTCGATTCCGGTTTTAATTACGTTTCCGTGGTTAGTTCCATTTCTGTTTCGTTTACATAATTCTATTAATTATAGTAATTTGGATTTGTTTCATTAATTCGTTCTATTTCATTTAGCTTTCATTTTGTGAAGTTTTAGCGTGTTATTCCGAATTGAGTTTTAATTTTGATTTCGACCTAGTTGGTTTCGTTTTAATTTTTGTTGATCAAGAAATGGGTTTTGATTGTTTTAATACTTTTATAATTTTATATATATACACTGATGGAAAAAAAACCCAACACCAAGAAAAAATTATAGTAAAGTAATGAAATTTTAGGAATACATTTGTCTAGGTAACATATTTAATTGATTAAAGTTTCAAGATCACAGGTAGAGCTATTGGCGAGAAGAGCCATATCAAATGTGAAATGTTCGTATATTAGTAACCGGTGTAACCGCCAGAATTTTGAACGCAAGCATGCAAATGAGCATGCATTCTGTCGTACAGGTGTCGGATATCAGTTTACGGGATGGAGTTCCATGCCTATTTCACTAGGAAGGTCAATGCAGGAACGGTTAATGCTGGTTGTGGATGACGCTGGAGTTGTCGTCCAATGATGTCCCATACGTGCTCGATTGGAGAAAGATAGGGTGATCTACCAGGCCAAGGCAACATGTCGACACTCTTTAGAGCATGTTGGGTTACAACAGCGGTATGAGGGCAAGCGCTATCCTGTTGGAAAACACCCCCTTGAATGCTGTTCATGAATGGCAGCACAACAGGTTGTATCACTAGACTGACGTACAAATTTTCAGTCAGGGTGCGTGGGATAACCACGAGAGTGCTCCTGCTGTCATGCAAAATTGCTCCCCAAACCATAACTCCAGGAGTAGGCCCTGTGTGTCTAGGCCGCAGACAGGTCACTAGCAGGCGTTCACCTGACCTCCTTCTAACCAACAAACGGTTATCACTGCGACCAAGGCAGAACCGACTTTCATCAGAAAACACAACACATCTCCACTCCGTCCTCCAATGAGCCCTAGCTTGACACCACTCACGCCGCAAACAGCAGTGGTTTGGAGTCAGTGGAATGCACTATACAGGGCGTTTGGCTCAGAGCTGTCCTTGAAGTAACCGATTTGTAACAGTTCGTTGTGTCACTGTGGTGCCAACTGCATGTAGAATTTCAGCTGCAGACGCAGTGCGATTAGCCACAGCCATACGCCGAATACGACGGTCTTCCCTCTCAGTAGTACCACGTGGCCACCCGTAACCTGGTCTTCTTGAGGCAGTACCTTCCCTTGACCACTGCCGCCGATACTCATGCACAGTGGATACATTTCTGCCAAGTATTTTAGCAATATCGCGAAAAGAAAACCCACCTTCTCGTAGCCCTACAACACGACCACGTTCAAACTCAGTGAGCTGTTGATAATGGCTTCTTCGTCTTCTCAGAGGCATCCTTGACTAACATTAACCCACTACGTCAAATCTCAACTGTAAATAACGATCACGAACCTTACAGCGCTTATTTAAAGTAAACCTCATTTGCATGTTCATAGTGTCGCTACTAGCGCCACACTTACGTGCGTAGCTCGAAATTTGAATCGACGTCATCTTTCAGATGTATAAACACGCCTACCAAATTTCGTTTATCTAGCACAGCTCCTTCCTAGTGTTGGGATTTTTTTCCATCAGTGTATATATATGTGTGTGTTACATTTCTTTTTTTTTTTTCCTTACATATGAGGGAAGTGACAGATATTAGTTTGATTTTGTAAACATTCGCACATTTTGTAGAAATCGAAAACATACGAATCAAATTAGCTGACATCATATGAAACTATAACGGATTATCAATAAATATGATGGTTACTGTTTGTTTCATAATGCGATGAATACCACTTTTAGACCAATTTATCTCATCAAGGGGCGAAATGCGAAAGGATGAGGGCATTTGTGTCATTCGTCATTTTACTTTTATTTCATCCCTGTTAGATATATTTTCGTTCATTTTTTTTTTTCACTTGCATGAAAGTGTCACGTCGCATCTCACCGTATTATTTTAAATCAAAACTGATTTATTTTAATTCCGCGATTAATCCAATTTTACTTTATTGTTAAATGTAAACACGTCCTTTCATCTTTCCTTTTACTTCTATTTTGAAGAAATAAAGATATCCTAACTCATGTGCAAATTAGAGGAGGTTTGTAGAATTCGTTGGCAAACAGCATGTTTAATAGTTAACTTCAAAGGAAAGAACATTCACATATATTTACATTACATTATGAAGTGCACTTTTCTAATTAATATACTGCTTAATAACGTTCCAAAAAGGTTAAACCCAATTAGTGTGAATACACTGTAAATTTTCCTCAAAGGCCTACGCGATAATTTTTAGGTACATTTTGAAAGGTAAAAGTACCTTATTTACTCCATTCAAAAGTCTTATTTTAAACAGTTTTTTTTTTCAAGCATTATCTTTTTTTTTTAGAAAAAAAATTGTTTCATTACAAATTTGCTTTAATTATTTTTAAGCATTAATTTTAATTTTATTTGACATTTTGGATTTAAGCTATGGGTAATTTGATTCTTATTCTTTGAATATATCGTCATCTAATTTCAATTTTATTGAGGGAATATTATATTATTATAGCTAATATTCTTCATATTAATTCAAATGTTAAGTCCATAATTATAACATTAGGTATTAGACACGATATATTAATTTAATATTTGAATCATATTGCACATGAACAATGGTTTAATAAGATTTCTTTACTAGCTTAATATGAGTATATACAGTCTAAATACGATTTCATTGCCTTGTGAATTATTCAAAAAACTACTATTTAAGTCGTATTAGAATTTGAAAGCAATATGCAATGTATGGTTAACCTTCAAACTGTTTATTTTAGGTTTATGTGTGGGGCAATAATTTATTTTACGTCAACGAAGTAAATGGCACACATCATCCTATTTCTACTACCGGAATTGATACTGTCATATTTAACGGAGTTCCAGATTGGCTTTATGAAGGTATGTATCTTTAGGATTCCAATAATTGCCTAATCTATCAAAGAACTGCTTAAACTTTCAAATTATGTATATATATATATATATATATATATTTCCTACATTATGTTTACATTGTTGGAAAATAATAGTATTAAATAAATTGAGGTATTAAATAAGTATGTCGAATAAATTCGAGCTCATAAAATACTAAACGTTCAGTTTTAATTTTAAAATTTTTTATTTATGATCAAAGTAAGAAGATACATTTAATGAAATAATTATCTCCCTTATTAATTTCTAAATTATGCTATGAAAATTCAATAAATAATACATAAATCATTATATTAATGAACATAAAATATCATTATCTTTCAGGATAAAGGAATATAAATTCGGTAATTGGCAAACATTTTAAATAGAGTCATCATTTTATTACATGCATACAATTTTAGTAGTAGTTTGACATTACAGCATCTTCTTTACTTGAAATATCAAAATTATTTCATAATAGTTTTGAATGGACACTCGTGGAAAGGAATCAATCCCTATTCTACAGATCTTAAGTTCTACAATGGTTCGCTGGATCTGTATGATTGAATATAGTCTATTTTATTTCTTGCATAAGTGACAAAGAATTTGTGACATTTAACATAGTTTTAAATATAATTGTTTATGGCATTAAATATTAATAATTAGAATGTCAATTATAATTTTATTGGCTGATATAGCTATAATAGTTGGTTGGCCAAATTAGAATTATGTTACTCTAATTTGGCAATAGAGAAAAATAGATGAATAAGACAAATCATTGAAAATAAATAAAAAATAACTGAAAATAAATTAGACTAATAAGAAAAGAAAAGAAATTAACAAATGAATAAATAACAAAAGAAGTAAGTTTGTAATTAAAAAAATCACATATATTTTAATAAATTTATAATAACAAAAAAGGTGATAAAAATAGAACAAAAAAAATTCAAAAACACCTATCTTACCTTAACAATCTTAACAACTTAAATTTTTGTGTATAAATTTACACACAACGATTTCATTGCACTAATTTTAATCATTACTGATATAAGCCTACATTGAAAGATTCATTGTTCAATATAAATCAGGGGTTTAAAGGACTTTTTCTATAGTTATTTTCCTTTTCCAAGTCTTTATGATTTTTATTTTTCTGTTTTCAGATTCAATAAAAAATATAGCTGTTGTTATTATAAAAAATAATTAAAAATAATCAGTTTTTAAATTAAGAAATATGATTTCAAATTTATTCAGGAAACATATCTTAAAAATGTAAATTAACTATTTTGTTCCTTAGAGGAAATATTGAAAAGTAACAACGCCATCTGGTGGTCACCCGATGGAAACTTCCTTTGTTACGCAACGATCAATGATACAAAAGTCGGGACATTTTATTATAATTGGTACGGAAGCGCTGCTTTTAATGAATCTCATGTTTATCCGGAACTCTTTCAGTTGCGTTATCCAAAGGTGAGTCTTTTATTTTACTTTACTTGAGAGCTGCTGATTAATGCCTTACCGTCTCCTTAATTTTCTAGAAAGGATGATTTCAAATTAATCTACTAATTATCCAGTTAGTCATTATTGCATAATTTTTCTTCCCTATTAAAATGACACGTACGAATTACTTTCAGAATTAATACGTCTTTTATAAATATTGTGGTTACAAATTTCTTCTAAAAGAATTGGAACGATGGTAATTATCCCAAGTACTGATAATCCAGCATATATTTCTGTGTGTGAACAATTAAGCGTTTAAATAATCAAATAACATTGATAATAAGTTTAAATATTCACTAAATGTTATGTCAATATTTTCTAAAATTTGGAAGCTCTTACATTCAAATATGATTCAAAACATTCCCTTAAACCATAAAAAAAACTAGTTTAGTATTAACAGACTAGTTTATCTTCCCGTTAATGCAACACTAGGGCTATTTTAGAATGAACCTCGTAATTTTGAAACTCGATCAGATGACCAGGAAGACACTTGAGTTGGCACACCCTTTCCAAACTTCCACGCAATGATAGTTGGATAACATTTGGACAGACGAATTTAGCCATGATGATGATATCTCCATCATATTAGTTTTGATTTCAGAATCTGCAATACTAAAATTTGATTTTAAAATTCCAAATTTAATAAAACATTCTTAACTAAATAAACATGATTTCATACATTTTAATTCGTATTCATACAATATTAATGCATTATAAGCTTTATAAGAGATTGTAAAACGAAGATTGAAAATAATATTATCTTTAGATGAATTTCACTTTCTAAATAAAAATATTTCACAGCTAAAATAAAAGTTTCATAAAAAGTTTGCATAGAAAAAATAAATTTTGATATATTAATTCCACGAAGAAATTATTTCATTTGTTGACCTGTGAAAAATATCACAAAAGTTGAAGCATAAAAGAAGAACTGCCCGGGGGGGGGGGTAATGTCTTTCCTGAAAAATGTTATCTCTAATCTACACGAAAACAGTAAAAATATAGTAATAAAAAATCAAAAACAAAAGTTCAAAGGATCAACAACGCAAGATGAAGAATAAGAGTGAGTAAATGACCGAATACAATTTAATTATTTTTTGGAATGACAGTATTAAGGAATTGGGATTAATAATTTCCAAAATAGGAATTGATGATAAAAAAATGTGAAGAAATATCTGAAAACGTATATATAGAGTAAATAAATACATAAACATATTTTATTAGTATATACTTGTGATCACGTATATACAGAGTTTCCATTCTAACTTTAGCCCAATATATTAAATTTTTAGTTTAATTCATTCTATCTTGAATTTATTTATGTCCAGTTTTAAAACAAGACTACGACTATATTTGGTCTGGTTTCCTTAATTTGATTAGTCAGTTG
Organism: Argiope trifasciata; assembly: GCA_026543055.1. NCBI lineage: Eukaryota > Metazoa > Arthropoda > Arachnida > Araneae > Araneidae > Argiope > Argiope trifasciata. The sequence goes on along the minus strand of JAPMOQ010036552.1, from coordinate 2,325,267 downwards.
ACGAGGACGAGAAGTGAGCTTGAACTCTTCTTTAGATATCCGCATTTCACAAATTTAAACCCTTAAAAATCATTGTGCTAAAAAGAAAATATCATGTCAAAAACAATGGATGTCAGATTGTGTTGGACAAACTAGAAGGGATACATGTTCTTGTCTTTGATTATTAATGATAATAATTTCTTGGAACGATAACTGGCTATAATTTTTGATATTTTGTAGCAAAACAGATAAAAATAGTCATTACCTGTCTCTTATTAAGTAAATACTAATTTGATTTATGGAATTAAAATAAATTTTTAACTATAAACAAACAAAACCACATTGGAATTACTAAAGGCGCGAAATGTCTCTTATTTCATGTTATAAATTTTTTTGTTATAACCTGTATTTTCATCATGTTTTTTATTAGACAGAATGTAGTATTTTTCATTTTTTGCTTTTAATTTGATTATCTCTGACTCTTTTGTGGAATTCATAAATTAATAAAGATCTTGTAATAACATTTTTAAATAAATACAAATATTTTACTTATCCAAATATTTTACTTATCCCTTACTTAATTACTTAAGCTGATAATTGCTCTTCTAAATAATATTGTATATGATCTCCATTTTTTTAAAACCTATATTATTCAATCTCTTTAGTTTTACAATAATCGAACTTTTCATTATTAGTTGCTATGAGATTAAGTATTTTTAGTACCTATAACAAATAGGGACAATGGAATTTTCTTAATCAAATTTGCATAAAAGTACTTTTATTGATTCAACATTGTAAAAATAAACCTTAATTTCAGTTAAAGCCTTTTTTCATAGCAGAGTATTTGCATATTCCTAATGACTTAGAAATTAGGTATTGAATCATGATTAGAGTGGATACTTTGTGCTTCATTGACCTAACGTTTTAGCAGTGTGTAAAATATTTGTAAATATGTATTAATAAGTATCCCAAATAGGATTTTCTTTATTTCAGCCCGGAGGTGACAATCCTTCTGCTTTCCTGTGGGTGGTAGACGTCCATAATCCCCTCAACTTGCTGCAGAGGGACGTGAAACCGCCCCGTGAAGTTCAAGACCAGTTAGTGCATGTGTGGTTTGTGATCACGAGCATTCAGCTTCGCTTTCGTCACAGCTCTCACCACTCTCCTTTTAAGTTGCTTTTCTTTGGCCTTTTTTACTGTAATTATATATATATATATATATATATATATATATGATAAATGATTAGAAAATAATAAAATAAATAAATAAAATCGGAAACAGATATAGTTCCTTTGTTATCCAGTTTTTAAAACGGGGAGGCAATCGAATACTCAAGTTATTTAGATAAAATTAAAGTTCTTTTTTTTAAACATTCTAAGGCGCTATTTCTCAAGTCAAACTTCCTTATGTGAGAATCATTTTTTGAAAATTTACCAGTCTCCATTCAATCAAAGTTGGCATCGTGGTTTCTACATATTCGTAAATGTTTGTCGACATATTTTGTAAATTGGTATCCATTAGAATTTTCTTCAATTTTTTCCCTTAGTTAGTTAGTTTCATAAATACATTTAACAATCAAATCGTTTATTACATTTTACAATTATATATAAAGCAATAAATTTATTTTTAAAAATATATGTTCAAATAATTTAATATATGTGTTTATTTTTTACTTCTAAACTTCAATGTGATTTTTTAATTTAAATTTTTAATTGATCGTTATTTAACTCCTATTATTTTCTTTATTATTTTTTTTACTTTGAATCACATTTTTATTGTTATTAAAAATAAAATAAAAAAATATATTTAAAAAAAAACTGATAATACTGTGATATTTTCCCCCCTAAATACATAAAATGTATAAAAATGTTTACTAGTCAGAAATTTTAAAAAATTTACTTCTAAAATTAATTAACTTTTTGCTTAATATACTTTACATAATGATTTAATGTAATTATATCATTAAAGAATATGGAAAGAAAAAATTTTTTCTATAAGAAAAAAATAAAAAATAAAAACTCTTTTTCTTTATTTCAAGTATATATTTCAAAATCGAACTTCTTAAACACATCAACTGCAGCTACCTCCGTTACATTTTCTTCAGGGGATTTTTATCAGTGTTTACTTCAATGAATTATTCAAGGAATCAACCACCGCTATTTACTCTTCTCATTCAAGCATGCGTTTTCCCATTCTTATTTTACTTTCTCTTCTGCTTCTGTTGTAGTCTTCATTTGTTTTTTGTTCTACCGGATTTGCGTAGTTCCTGCATGTGCAAAGCCGTAGGATATATCTCTCCCCGCAAATGCGGAATCTAAACAAAGATGGAGAGACTCCCCCGGGATATTATTTCATGTATTCTTCCATTTCCTTCTCTCGTCACAGGGATCATTACTTCACATCGGTGCAGTGGATCGACAACCAAAGCTTAGCCGTCATATGGTTGGCCAGATCACAGAACTTTTCTGTTGTCACGCAATGTACTGGAGAGCTCTGGTATTGCGTTGTGGTAAGTAGTTTTTGTAATGTTTCTGTTATTGTGTTGCTTCTTATGATACTTACCATTTTACAAGCCCGCTGTTACGGAGACAGCGATTTAAGCCTATAGGGTGCGTCTCTTGTTTTTTAGTAGAGCCAATTAGGACTAAGAGTAACGACTTTGCCATTCACACATCACTCAATTACTTGCAAAACCCCTTTTTACAGGAGGAAACTTTCACACATCTCACAGTTTTTTTTTTTAAAAAAAGGAAGAACAACCCTTCCCGAACCCGGACACAAATCCAGAACTCCAGATCAGGTGGAAGACGCGCTAGCCTTATGTCATGATGCTTGCGTAATGTTTCTAGTATTATCAAAATATTTGATTATCAAATGTTTTATCGAATCTTGCCGAAATGGCTGAATGATCAGGCGGGGTTTCTGGAGATATTAACACATTTGCAAGAGAAATAGTAGCAGAAACACAACAGTTATCACTAGAGTGCAGGGACGCAAATTCTGTACCCAGAAAATTTTGATTTTTCTTTACTCTGACCATATAGAAAGGCCACTAATCCTTTTCAACGAAAGTCTTTCATGCCATCCATTATCACAGCTAAATGCCATCTCTTTTCGTTAAATGTGCGCAACAATACCCTTTTTTCTCACCTGATAATTGGCAGTCTGGTCAAATGTATAATCAGCTGTTTGCCTCACCCATTGTTAAAGACCTCTGAACTGTAGATGGCTTATCTCCTTCGCCTGTAGAACCATTGTGTCAAGTCATTAGTTGTATTCAGGTAAATGACCGTAGTTTCAAAGAGATCCAAGGAAAAAAAAACCGCCCAATATCCAGATGTTAAGAGACTTTATATCTGGATGTAAAGAAATATTAAGATTATATATGAGACTATAATTAAAAAATGTCCTGGGAGAGTCATCCACAAAGATGAATCATTAATAGACATTCCCATGATCGATTAAAGACCATTAAGGAAACATTATTGAACAACTATTAAGTGAAAATGAGATCAAGTACACCAATGAGAAAATGAGAGGTGGCGAATCGACAGAAATAAAATGTTGTAACTTTTGAAGAGAAAAGAAGAGAGCAGCAAAATTCGTTTTAAGAAGGATTTGGAGATATATGAGTGTTCATGAAGTGGTCTTGATTTTATGAAAACATTGTATGTTAGGAACCCCTTGAGAAAGATTGATGGGTTATTGGAGCTACCTCTGGAGTAGCCATGAGGACTAACAGCTTGTTAGCATTATTTTTTTTGGTGTTCATTCTCCAAATGGGTCGAGGAAATATTTCATGATTAAATTTCAACGGTTGTCAAAACTGTGTAAATAATATTAACCTAGATGTGAACAGGTTGCTGTTGTGTGCATATAAGAATGTAAATAAAGGGATTATTCATCAAGCTAATGTCTTATTTGATCGATCAGGATCAAGACATATCAGTGATTGATTAAATGCTTATGGCACATGCTTTGTTCTCTAGAGAATTCCTTCCACATGGATTAGAAGCTGTAAAATGCTTTTATAAGAACATTGTTGTTGTGTAATGTATGCTAGAACAACACATAAGTGTTGTTCTAGCATACATTTTCTTAGCATTCTAAATAGAGACCCCTTTTGGATAACATCCCCTTAAGTATTGGGAATTTGGATGTTTCAACAATTTGAGACAACTGAACGTAACTGATCTTAAGATTGATGCAATTAAAGATAATATATATTCCGAATCACTTCATCATTAAAATTCAATTATGATTTTATGCCGAATCACACAAAAAAATAATATCAATCCAGTATTTTATTTTATCATCAAACTTATGATAATTAAGCCGATTGCTGTTGATGAGAGGAAAAGACTAGATAACCCCACAGGTGGCAAAAAATAGAGCGCATATCTTATTTTGAAAGCGATCGAGAAAAAAAAACTGAAAAAGCATATTCTATAGTAAAATATGCTTGTTACAAAGCTAAAAATTTTGAATTCTTATATAACTATAATTTAAAGTTTAATTCTTAAATTATCGATGAGACATAATCTCAAGAAATTTAAATGGTAATTTTTCGAAAAGATAAAGAATTATTTCTTTATTATCAGTTAATTATTCTTAAAATATCTCTTCTATATGACAAATTTTTGGTTACCAATTTGGACGTTTGATGTTTTTAGAAATATGTCGTAAAAAATGCGACGGTCATACTGAAGATTAGTTATGTAAAATTAGAGATTCGAAGTAAAATTCAACAATTACAAAAAAAAAAAAAAAAAAAAAAAAAAGATCTAAACGGTAGCGTGCCTTGGTCCCATGATCTGGGCGTGCCGGGTTCTGGCATGGTTGTTATTCTGTGTTATGTCCGTGAGTAGTGTGAATGTGCCCTCCCCCTGTTAAAAGGGATTGTGCAAGTGAATGCGACGCATGAAATAGCTAAGTCGTACGCTTGGCTCTAGTTGGAGCTACTGAAATAAAGGAACGCTAATTTAGACTTCAATCGCTGACAACTTTCTGTAAGCGGGCTTGTAAAGTGTCATAAATAACAACAACAGGATCTTAACGCATTTTCATATTTATAATATCTTAAAGCTACACTCAAGGAAAATGTATAATTCATCTTCAAAAACGCGTTCTCAATAAAATTACACATGCCGCATTCATATAATGGGCAATTTACCATAATTTTCTTTTTTTCTCCAGTTGAAACCTTCAGGTTCCGTTTTTTAAATAATTTTGCATAATGAAAAATTTGTTCTGAAAAAATTTCATATTCTTTGATATTTATGTCCTGCACAGATTAGATCAAATTTATAATTTAGCCACATCAAAATATTTTTTTAATATAAAAAAAAAGATAATGCTTAGAAACTTCAGAGGGAATACTGTTGCACTCTAATTGTGAAGTAAATAAAATCCTGGAAAATATTTAACAACGAACTAATTTAACTTATAATATTGTAAAAAATATTTAAATTCGGTTCGAAAAAACCTGAACAAAGCTCTATACATTTTAAAATAATAGGGAAATAAATATTTTTAAAAATTTTCAAATTATTTTCAAGCATCTTAATACATTATAAAGTAATAGCAAATAAATGATCAGCAAATAATAGTAAAAAAGTTTAGTAATTAATTGCGATCACTAATTTAAAAAAAAAATAATATTCTATGAATGAATACTAGATTTAATAATTTACAGATAGAGGTAACAGGCAATGATAGTTCTTATTGCCTGAAAAAAAAAATATCAAGACAGTTTCTCTTTTTTTATTGCTTCCCTCTTTAACTCCATAACGTTTCGAGTTTTTATAATGAAAGAAAATGAATATATATTCAATGCAGTGAAAGAATTATAAATCAAACAGCAATCGAATTTATGATTTGAAAATCAATTTTTTACCTTTAAATTCTATAAACTTCTAACCTTCAGAACTGTTTTATTGCACTTCGTTAGGATGTGGCTCGGTAGATTACGGTGAAAATCCGAATAATTTGACTAAAAATATTTTCTTTATTTATAAAGGCAAGAGAATTATGAGAAAACGAAATAAATTTATAATTTTACATTTAAAGTTAAAAGCTTTTTCAAAGATTGACTGAAGTATTACGAAATCATTTCCTGCATTACTTACAGATAATATCAACAAACAATACTCTGTTTTGTATTTTGCATTGATTATTTTGATTATTCCATATTCTTATAGATAGGAAGTTGGATATCAGAAATTTTAAGATAATCCCTGATTGTCAATTTTAAGGAATAAAATGTAAATTTCCTTTAAATTTAACTCAATTATGCCAAACATATATAAAGATAAAATTTGTTACGCATCATGTACACTTTACTCATGAAATTCTCCAACACACTTTCAAGTACTTAAAGTACAAATGAAAAGTGAGAATTAATAAAATGGAACTATTCTCATGATGAAAATTGAATTTCAAGATCTATTTCAATATAATGTTTGTTTCTTTACTCAGGAATGATAATAGTTCAATAAATTTGAACCATCCCCATTCCTGCTCATAAGGAATAAAAATAATGTCAGTGAACTTTAAAATATTTTTTTAAGAATTAAGAAGTTTAAATCTAGCAATAGTTGGAAACTTCTGAAATATTTATTGACATTTTTCAGTACTAGAAAATATTTGCGGAGATTATTTTGCATCTCTTTAATTGTTGTGAAATTCAGTGCGATCAAGATTTAAACATATATTGAGATTTCTTATTTCAAAAAATAACGTTACAATTTTACTCATATATTTTTCAAATAAGAAAAAAAATTCCATAATATGAATAATTATTATTAATATTATCAGTCTTGTTCTAAAAGACAAATTCTTTATTATTCATCATAATAGTTAGTAATACTATCAACAGATGGCACCACTAAATCTTTGATTTATTTTAACTACGTCGATAAAATTGATGAACAAAACACAAAATATACTTTTATCAGGATAAGAACAGCAACAAAAGCGAAACACATTATTTACTTGTTTCTTGAGGACACATGACTAAGAAATAAGAAGTGAGGGAAGATTTTTACTTTAATGTATTGAGAATATGTTTTTATTTAAACTAATGAAAAACAAAATGTAATCAAAACATTTTTCCAAGACAAAAATATTTTCAAATTCCTAACTAAAATTAAAATGTAGGATCATATTTTAATCATATTTTGTAGGCATTGTTGAAAGTTTGCATGCAGCTGAATAATATTATCTCTGAAAGTTATTTTTTCTCATTTTCATAAAATATTAAATAAAATTAGTAAAATAATATGTCAAGTAAATTTTTTAAAGTATCAAAAATGAAATTTTGAAAAATTAATTTATGCTTTTTTTAATTATAAATTATTTAAAAATTATTATAAATTATAAATTATTTATAAATTATTTAATTTACAATTTATTATTATTTCTTTTATTCTAATATCTAATATTATTATAATAATTATAATAATAGCCAGGAATATAAATTAAAATATAATTAACGCATAATATCTTTTTTTTAATTCAAATATCGAAATTAAAATTTATCTTCATGCTGCACAAGTGATGTTACGTTGTTGCACTGATAATTTGTGTCGAAACTATATAATTTATAATATTATGATAAGCAAATGATTTATAATTTAAAATAAATTTTGAAGGCATATTTATTTTAATGCATATTCAGAAAGGTTAAAATGAAAAAATAATAATTTAGATTTAGAATACATGGAAATATTAATCACATACTGATACATACTGTAGTATTATGTAATTGCTAATTATTAGGATTTTCTGAAAAAAAAATCGATACTCTGCACAATATCTCAAATTTTACTGAAATAACTTTTTCAACTAGCTAGTATAAAATTGGCTTGCGTGTAAAGAAAAATAATCAATTCGAATCAACTGAATACTTCAAGTTTATTGAAAAAAAAAAAAAAAAAAGCAGAAGGAAGCATGAAAATGGCAAGGTTATGATAGTATTTTAGAAGATAAAATACGACCGTATAATCAGATAAATTTTAGAATAAGCTTTTATTTCAAAATTGGTTTATTAAATGCAATGAATTTTAAATTATTTTGTTTGTAATCGAAAATTTGATATTCACTTAACATAATGAATAATATAATGGATTTAATTTTGAGATAATTGATAAATACGTTACATTGAGAAAAATTATATAAGAAATAAAGTATATTGATAAAAAATGTAGCAAAATTAGTATTTAAGTATTTAAATATATAAATCTTTTTAAAATAAAATAAGCTTTTTTGTATGACAAATTTTTCCATTTTATATAAAGAAGATTATTACATTTACTAATTCCATGGTATACTTCAACAAAATACAGTCATAGTTTTTTAAGTGAATGAAAGTTGAATTATGAGATAATAAAAATAATATTAAAAAAATATTTTATAAAATCATTTAACTTGTAACATTAGAAATTTATTCTGTTGGCATTAAACAATGTTATACAAACTAGACATTTATAATACATTTTATAAAGACTAGATTTTGATTAGGATTGGACAAAGATTTCAGTTTTGACTGGGATGATAACACAAATTTATTTAGTCTTATCCACTAAAAGTATGTCTTCTAAAATCGAATCGTTAATTTGTTTTCACTCATAATCTTTAAATTAATTAATGTTACCAAAAATATACTTTACTAAAGTATTAAATGGCATCTTTCTATTTTAGGTCTATGAACAGAGTCCACCGAGCAGGAAAGGTTGGGTTGATCTCCGTGGTCCAATCTTTTTTGGTCAAGGTGGCAAAAACTGGTACATTAGGTTACCTTTACCTGAAGGTCAACACGGGCACTACCAGCATGTCGCCATGGCCAATAATGATGTAAGTAAAAATTGCATATATTTACTGAGTCTTCTAACTCAAAAATTACTTATATTGAGGGTTTGAAAGAATACTAAACCGAAATTCAATTCATTTTTAATATTAAATAAAAATTGATACTATATAATAATAATAAAAGCAAATAATACTAATTCGCTATTCTCTGTTTTTTTAAAGATAAATAAGATTGAAATATCAAAAATGTAAATACAATTTTTTCTATTTATTATTAACTTACATCTGCAGATATATATAAAGTTTAAATTATTTTCTTCATCAATAAACCTACTCCAATTACAAGCTTCCCCAAATTAGAGCAAATTCATTTTAGAGGCAATGGTAAAAATAATATTTTGAATTAATTGATTTCGTCTGTATTTTTATTAGATGGTAATGTAAGCAAAATAATTTTAATTAGTGATCAAATATCTAAGTACAAAATAATTTAATTTTTCAATTCGAAATTTATTTTAAAGTTTCTTTAGAAAAGCAGAAATGCAGAGATTCTAACAGCGGTATCGAGTAATTGTTTTATTCATACTAATGAAATAAATCTGGATGACATCTACATTTTTCACTTTTGTAAGTTTCTTTGTTCACTAAATTATTTCGCAATCTATTATGCTAATTATAATCTTATAACTTAACTACTCCCCTATACCTTCAATGAATCTTTAGATAACGTTATTCTAAAAGTTGAAAGCCCATTGAATTTTATAGATTATTTAGGTACTTTTGCTAACTGACTCATATTTTCACTGTTCCGGTTTCTCAAACCACTGTTCAGAGGTCTTCGGAATAATCAACGTATGAGAAGATAGGTTATTGTTTCTGCTGTTAAGAATGACTTTGCTCCCACTTCAAAAACTTTAGCTCCATCTACTTCAACAGATATTGTCTCCGCCTTCTTTTACTTCAAAAAGCCACTCACTATATGAAGATCCCCGCCTCCTCCTTTCTATACAGCAAATGAATGATTCTATCTTCTGTACAGGGCAGGATTATAAAAGGAATGATTGCAAACTCAAGCAATTGATTGTAATCTCAGATATTTTTCTCTTATACTCTTCCAATATATTCAGGGTAATCATTTTTTTTTTAATGTTCGAACATATTCAATTGAAAATAAATTGAATTTAAATCTTAACATCACTTAAATTTCAAAATGTTAATTTTTTATTTATTTATTTTTTTACTTTCACATATTGACTAACCGATTAGTGTGGCCTGAATTTTTGTAATTGTTGAATTTAATATTTAAATATTAATTTAATTATTATTAGTAATTAATTAAACAAAGAACTAATTGTAATCAAACTAATATATATATATATATATATATATATATATATATATATATATATATATATAATATACAAGTTAGTATTATGTTGTGTAACTTCTATTTTCTAATGTTCAATTACAGATAAAACAGATTCAGAAAGAATTTTTTTTAAAGCCTTTTCCATCAAATTATTCAAAAATCTATGTAATCTGTAATCGCAAACTCTTTTCTAGATTTTAATTTATACGAAATTTCTCCTTTTTCATCACCAATAAGTATCATTGTTCGAAACATTATCATAACAACATCCATGTAATGAGTCAACTATTTGAAATGATAAAAGTCTGAGTACGAAGTTGATTAATTAATATTTATTAAAAAAATTGGCGTTAATTATTTCTTGGGATTTTTGATTCAGAAATTTTTAAATCAGATTCCGAAAATAAAAATAAAATTTAAAAAAAAGTAGAAAAAGTTATAATTGAAAAATTGTTAATTTTTCTTCCAATTATTACTATATTATACATTTAACTGTTTAATGCTCGAATTTTGAAATGAATATGCCATGATACCATAGTAAGTGGAAATACATCTGACTAATGACCTCAGTGGCTGTCCCTCCTAAGTACTCTCGGATGTCTAAATTTGAATATGTCTAAATTAACTTCTTGGCTCACTTGACTAATTCAAGTTGTGGTTGGAGACCCCTTTCGATCTCCATTAACTAAGATGTACACAATTGTTATAGTTATAGACATGTTGTCTCAAGAGGACTGTACATATTGAATAGTTGTTTAGTTACAAAAAATTCATTTATTATGTATATTACATTCATTCCCCAAATTGAATAATATGACTTTCTGGGGATGAGTAAAAAAAGGGATATTAATCTTTTGTATTCAGGGCGGAAAATATGTTTTATCAGAGTGTTATGGAGAGAAAAGTTCAGATTTAATTGAGGAAACAAAATATACTTGTTAATATTCGATGATTTAATATGAAACGACAATTTCCTGAAAAATAATGCAGAATATTGTCAGCACAGAGATTTTACTATATTATAAAATAAGGATATACCAGTGACAAAATAATAAGGTTCAATTTTACTTTGTAGCTGTTGATTTCCTCAATATGTCTTATTTCATATTTTGCAAGGTTTTTTTTTCCTTGCATAATGATGTGAATTATCTAATTGTTTCGAATATCTTTGAATTGCCTCTGATCTATTAATACGAAATTAGACACAGAAAGTTGACATAAAATTTTATAGCTATAGATTACTTAGATTACGGTTCGGACGCATTTTAGAATTATCTACTACACTTACGTTTTAATAAACACAGTGAAAAGTACTCAAAAAATGAACGAATTTGATTTCTACATAAGTACAATTCCAATGGACTTGGCGAGCACAAAAAAGTATTTATTTAAATCATTTAAGTTATTCTCTTATCATACTCATTTGCATTTTGATGGGATAAATTTATATTAGATTTAAAATTCACTAAAGAACTTCAATTTTGGTGGAAAACAAAATGCGAATTTGCTTTGCTCCTTCGATTATTGTTTTCCTACGGATTCAAAACCCCTCCAGGGTTTTAAAAAAGTGTCAATATGTTTTTAATTCAATGAAATAGAGTTGATAGAAAAGATGATAGGTGGAGATGCTTGAATTTAGCAATAAAGTTAATTTCGAAAATTCGGCCATTCTTCTAAGTCTCACCTCATTATGAGATAGAATCGACGAAAAGTGGTCGTTTCAGGATACTAAAACAAATAGTACTGATTCTTCATTTTTCTATAAAACTGGCTGACCCAGTTACTCACACACACACACACACACACACACACATAGAGACAAAGAGAACATGATAAGTGAAACATAAGACCTTGAGTGTTTTCAGGTATTTCTCTGAATTTCACCATCTTTACTTATAATAAAGCTCAATGTGTGCGTGTGTGTGTGTGTGTTGGCGCTCTACAGGCCAGACCGTTGAACCTACAGCTACCAAATTTGGTACATGTATACCTTGGAGGTCCGGAATGTGCACCTCGGAGCCCTTTTTTCGAATTTTTAATTAGAATTAGAATTAATTAAAATTTAAAGGAAATTTCGACGTTTTTTCTTAAACTTCCACAAATATTCTTGCACAAACATGATTTTTATATCAATTTAAAGATAAAAAAATTAGCTTTCTAACGGTATCAGATTTTTTAATTTATGACGTAAGATTCTATTTTTATCGAATTTTTAAAGAAATATTTTAACCATGTTTTTATCACGTGATGGGATAAAATAAAAGAATGCCGGAAGTTCAAATAAAAAAAAATATCATCGCAAAATAAATCTAAATCTTTGCCTCTTTTAACACGTGACTAGATAAAATAAAAGAAATATAAAATGTGATATTTTCTACAAAAATAAATGCAAAGCAAAGGATTGTATGATCGTTTGCAATATCTAAATAATTACTTCAATAAATCTTCTTTACTGTAAACCTGATCGAATTTAGACAGGATATGCATTGGAATCCGACTTAATGGCATATTTCTATTATCGTTTGCAATATCTGTATCATTAATTCTATATATATATTTTTTTTCATTATAAAATGTGATATTTTCTAAAAAAATAAAGGCAAAGCTAAGGTTTCTATAAAATCCGCAAGAGCACGTCAAATTGAAAAAATTAGGTTTTATCACCGTGTTGTCATCATTTTATCATTTTGACGGAAGTTCAAATTAAAAAAATTAAAAAACTATCATCTCAAATTAATTCGAAGAAATGCAACTTTTAGCACGTGACTGGATAAATAAAATAAATATAAAATGTGATATTTTCTTTAAAAAATGCAAGGCAAAGGATTCTATGATAGTTTGCAATATTTAAATCAATAATTGAATAAATTATCTTTATTTATACAGGATTGTATTTATACAGGATATGCAATCAAATTCCTTTCCAATGGCCAATTGGTAAAATATTATTAATAGGCATATATATTGTTTAATACTATTAATTTGATCTAAATGAAGTAAATAATTACATTTTATGTAGTTTGGATTAAACAATGCATTTATGAATAATGGCTTTTAGATTTCTTCATATTTTGCTCTTTAACCCATATTTTACAAAATATTTTTATTAATATTTTAAATAAAAGTTGCTACATCAAACAGTCTTCTAAATCAATCATTAATACTGACTGATTTATAAAATTAAAGAATATTATTAGGAAAACGCTTTCTTTTAGAACTTTCCGTCCATCATCTTAAAGAAAATATTAATTTCAGGCCAATCAATGCCCGGAGTTACTTCAAGGCTAATGAATATGTGATTTAATTGAAAATGTTAGAACCCATTACTCATGGCGAACCAGCTGGTCGCCAAAGGCGGCTAGTTTATAATAAAACATTAAAGATTCTTTCGGTTTGTTATATTATGCTATTTCGCTTTTCCCCGATTTCAGCAACGCAATGTTTTATTTTTCATCCATGATCAACGGCAGTTTTTCACAGAAAAGAACTTTGTCTGAGAAGAATAGGGCTCCGTTGAAGCAGAAAACACAAGAGTGACGAAGCCCTTACAAGGCTTTGTTCAAGACTTAACAGTAATGTTGTCAAAAATCATCTAAGACTGACTCAAAGATCCAGATAACAAGCTAATAACAAGAGAAAAGAAGATTATCGCAAACGACTTCTTTGACAGAAGCTTATTCCCTGCAGAATACCATTATGGGATTCGTTGCACCTGTGGAATGAGTATTTTTAACAGGTTGTTAGATGAATAAAAGGTCAACTACAAAGAATAAGGCTTTGAAATAAAAAGATTTGACAGATGTTTGTGGAAACAATTTTAGAATTTTAATAAACATATAAGTTATTTATTTCATATTTTTAATAATAATTTAAGTAATTGTTGGCATTGAAAAAAAAGGTTCTTTAATATTGCATACACTATTAAGGTGTCAGTTATTTTTTAATTATCTTTCCAGTTAAAAAAAAAACAATCTACAACTCAGTAATTTGTAAGATCGAAAATAAATAAAAAATGACTTATGTAATACTCAATCACTTTATCAATACGCCGAATACCATACTAATTTCACATGGCTAATCTGTCTAGCCACAGAAATTTTTTTTAATGTTTTGAATAATTTGGTGAACGATTAATTACAACTGAGAATTATATATAAAGAATAATGAATAATGTGTATATATATATATATATATATATATATATATATATATATATAATATTCAACTGAATTTTGATAAGAATACGAAATCAGATGAGTTTATATATTATAGTTGCAATGCTGAAATAGAGTGAATTCATGATCACCGGTCAAAATCAGAGTTTCAAACACAAATTAATTTTCTAAACACAACGTTGTTTAGAAAATTAATTTTTAGTTTCATTAATTATCATGAAGTCAAAGGACAGAAATATAATCAGAAGATAAACAAGTTATATACTCAAAATGTCTGCAATATAATAGGCAATATGGATAGGTTCCGAATGTATCCTGATTACTTATGTTCCAGAAAAACTGAAAGATTTTATTAGATAAATAAAGGAAGTATTTTGTTTCTACTATCCAGATAAATAGAAAATATATTTCGTTGAAATATGATCTACTATAAATGGGAAAATAAATAAAGAAAGTTTGTATTTTTTTTTTAAATGCTCTATTTAAGAAGATTCAAAGATTATCTAAAAGAATTTTAAAATGCTCTAACTACACATGAAGCAGAATATTTTTCAAAATTATTTTTATTGCCGTCTATGAACACAGGTTCACAATTTTAATTTTTATGGTTATTTATGTTTAAATTATGATAGTACAGAGGATTTAAAAATAATAAAAATTTTAAATTTTATACATGCTGAGAGAAAGTTAAATTGCAGATACTGGTTTTATTAGAGCGTGAATTAAGTATTAATTCATATAGCATGCAAGATAATTTACAGGAATATTATTATTCAAATAATTAGAAGAATCCAGGAAATAGAAATCACATTTAAAATGATTTTGATAGTTTTACTGACCTATATTATGTGCCAAAATAAATGAATAAAAGTGCGTGAAATACATAATGAATGTTTGTCCTTTGAACCTACTAACACGTAGAAGGCATATAATCATAGATATTGCTATAATTGCAAGATATTTTTTTCAATAAATAAATAATCAGAAGAAAATATTCAATTGAAATTCGATGATTATATGTTAATTTATCATATTCTTGATCAGATGTTGTGTAATATTTTACTGTTTTTAAAACCAAGATTTTTGTCATAAAATTAGTCTTAAACGGAAATTTAATGAAAAAAAAATGTATGAGAGTAAATGATTAAAAGAAGAGTATTTTTTATTGTTGTTTAATAAAAATAGTCTAAGTAAAACGTAAGCTTAATGTACATTTGAACCTTTCCACTTTGAACAAAAACTTAAGTAAGATTAGAATAAATGGTATATAATGAAACTTTTGTACAATGAAATTATTTATCGTACTATGCTTGCAATATAATTGTAACAATTTTGGGTTCAGAGACAAATTTTATTTTCTCAATGTGTATTGAATCTGTATACGGTATTAACAATTTTTTTAATAAATGTTTCTATAAAGACGATTTCAGCTCTTTAGAAATTTTGTGTAAGAATATCCTCATTTTTCTTTCATAATCCATACTCTGGAATGTCAAATTGCTAGGAAATCAGGGGGTGGGGATTCAAAACCAGAATATATTGTAGCAGTGGCAGGAGAAAGTATTGCAGCTAGAATATGGTCCAATAGTTTTCCACTTCTTCCCGAGTGGTCACTTTCGAACCTATTGTGTAATTCACTCTTGACGGTCATTGGCGATTTGAATAACATTTTTGGGGCGTTAACGCCTCGCATCTATGTTCACGGGGTGTTAATAGCTTGCAATAACTTTTGAAAAAAACTTGACGTATGGCTTTGGAAATTGGGTAAGAATTAAGACAAAATGCAGTTGGTAAAAAAACAAAAAACAAATACAAAAAAGAAGGGAAGAAAAACATGGAATTTAACATTCTATAATTGTTACTTTTTTTGAACAAATAATTATAATAACAAAAAATGATGAAAAACGTGAAATTGACGTCAGTCGGGAATGATTGAAATATGTCTGAGTTACGAAGTTGCAAAGTAATAATATGTCGTTGATTAAGACATATAAAGGTAAAGGTAATGACAAAACTACTCATCAAAAACAGCTACTTATACTAAATGAAAGAATAGTTCTTACTCCTTTGTGAATCCATGATTTCGGAAAAGTTCATTCTTTGTTAAGTAACAACAATTTCAAATAAATAAATAAATAAATAAATATAAATAAATAACAAATAAATAAATATAAATATAAATAAAATCCTTTCTTTCCAACTTTGTTTCATGCATACATTATATTTTACCATTAGTAAATTTTTTGATTAAAATGTTTAGATTTTGCTTCCTATTAAATGCAAATAAATTGTATTTATATTCTATATCTTTAATTCGGCGAATATCTATAAAGTGAAGCTCAGTAGATGTAATAATATCAGTATATGCATTTAAAAACTGGATGTACCTTTTGGTTTCAGTATTATGAGATGACCACTTTTCCACGATTTTATCTCATTAAGGGGAGAGATGTGGAAGGATGAGTGCATTTACTGAATTTTTCGTCAATGACATTAGACGACAACTTTTCGTCTACTTTCTATTAGATAGTTTGAGAAAATAATATACTTTGTACTCGATTTTTTTTTCTCACGTATATGTGAATGTCGAGTCGTTTTCTTATCCTATTACTTTAATTTAGTCTGCCAGTAATTTTATTTTATTGCTAAATGTATACATTCCTTCCTGTCCTTTTTCCTCTCACTCCTATTTTGACAAATGAAACCTATCGTAACAGTTTCTCAAAAACGCAGAGGGTTTTAGGATCCTCTGTGAAACATTACTGAAATTGTTATCATCTATCTGAGAAGATTTTTTTCCCCTAGGTTTAAAACAATTAATCGTAAATTATTGTGAAATTACAAACATTTTTAAGATTAAACAGAAATATTTACAGAAATATTTATTCTTCCTCTAGTTCCCCTTAATTTAATTTGCTATATATTTTTTCTTAAGCTCTTGCCTATAAGAAATGTTAAGAAATAACTATTCAGGGTTCAAAGTATTTTGATTTATCATGGAAAATAATTCCAAGTTAAACAGATATCTGAATTTATTTCGAAATAAATTTAATCAAAAGAAAAAAGAAATAATTTACTTAATTAAATAGCAATTTCTAATTTATTGGGAGTCTAGAAAGTCTGAAATACTTCATGCAGTTATTTAACTTTAAAAAAAAATACATTTCAGGATTTAAAAATGTTATGACTACTTGGTCTATTTTTTAAAAGGAAAAGTCAATCTCACGTATATATCTATATCTATCTATCTATCTATACATATATATATATATATATATATATATATATATATATATATATATATACACATATATATATATATATATATATATGTGTGTGTGTGTGTGTGTGTGTGTGTGTGTCTGTGTGTGTCAATGATATATAAGATGTAATTATGGAACTAATTATGTAATTACTAATTATGTAATGTAATTATGTAATTAGGTAATTATTCCTTTCAGAACGTATTTTAATAAGATAATGTGAAGAGATGGGGTGTTTATATTTAAATTAATAAATAATTCGGTATTTTCATATGTGTTTAAAGGAAATTAATCTTACAGATATCGAGGTCAGGGAATTCATACAGTTAAGGACAAATACTAATAATTAATAAGCAATTATTTCTTAAATGTTTTTATTTGCTGCTCACTTTTTCTTTTTTTTTATTCCCAGAAAAATAAACAATAAAAGAAAGTGATAGATTTCGTCTTTCATAAAATTATTGCCTTGAGAAATAGAAAATGAAATCTTGATAATATTTTGAATGAATTCCTAAATTTACTACAATTTGTGCATTCAAGTTCTGATCAAAGCTATGAGCTTATATGATACTGGGTATAAAAATTATAAAACTGATTATTAATATGTTTGATTCCATATAAGAAATAGTTTCAGAAAAAAATTATTAATTTTCGTTTAATGAAATGCAAATACATTGCGATGGCAGATTCTTGCCGTAAAAAAGAAACTTGTTAAACTTGAACTTGCTGATTTTATCACAAGTGAGACAATATAATACCTAAAATATCTGATTGTGTTTACATATTTAGAATAGAAGACAATTTTGAAAGTTAAAAAAATATCGTTTCTAATCTCTGAGGCACAATATAATTTGGATTGCAAAAGCTTAAAGAAAATCTCTGAAACACACTTATATTTATAAAAAAAATTATATTTCTATGTCATGTGACTGGGAACACTTAAATGATTGTAACAACTATTTTATACTTAAAAAAATGAGAGAAACATTAAAATTCGTTAAATATTTTTATAACAATGGACATAAATGTTTTCAAAGAAAAAACAGTAAGTGAGAAGTAGTAAGAAAATACCGAAATGGACTGTATTAAATTTAGGGTTATGTCTTATCAATATAAATAAAATATATTATTTTTAAGCATGTATGATAAATTCAAAAAGGCATTGAACTGGAAAATTACTCAAGTTTCTACCAACTGTTTAACTGGAATTAATATTAATACTTATTCTCAGATCTAAACTTCAAAAATTTAATAACATTTGTGTTTGTATATTATGTACCTAGTTCCTTGAATTTCAAATTTACTTTTTTTTAAACAGAAATGAATTGGATGATTTGTTGTTGCTTTTATTTATAATTTGTTAGTAATTCCATTTGTTTTCCCTTGCTCAGTTGTATTGTTAATTGATTAATTATTCCTTTCACTCTATTCTTTTTTTATAATTTCTATATGCTTTGTGTTCTTTTTTCTTGTTCGTGTTTTATAAGATTTGCTTTATAATATATGTATACAAAATATTTTGTTCCTTAATGCAAGTCAATTTCGTATCTATAAAAATGGAGTGACATGATTAGAATGCATTCTTGCTTAAAATTCATTAAGTAGAGATTCCTTTCTTGAAGAACTAAAAAGTCTTAAAGGAACACTTGCTCATTGAAAAATGTCCTGTTGCAATGGTATCATCCGTATTTTTTTTTTAAATCTTTCATTGGTTAAAAATAAAATATTTGATTCGAGATGATATTGTTATCAAAACACAGGCAAGCCCTTAAATTTTATGGAGGTATATCCAATCTGATTTCTTAAAATCTATTCTTATAACATGAAAGAAAGCAAATACTTCAAATTAATATAATACCTGCAATTTAAAAACATTTTCATGGATTTAAAAAATACTGATAGATTGAAAATATTAGTAGAAAATAAATTTTCTTCTTTAAAAAACATTCCATAAGAATAATCTAAAGTAAATTTATGCTAAAGTTTTCTGAAACATAACAAAAAAGGAGCCAGAATATCCTCTGATAAACGTATTAAAATTATTGTAGTAAAATGATAGCAAAACAAAAATATCCAATATTTTAAAGTAAATACTTTTATAGTAAGTTTTTTTTTTTTTTGATAAAAGTGAAAGTGTTACTATGAAAATATTTCTACTGTGTAAAGTTAAAATTTTTCTTTTTATAGACAAGACATGTGGATTTTCTCACTCAGGGCCGCTATGATATACACAAAGTTGTTGCATATCATGAAGCCTCCAATACTGTGTAAGTATGAAAATACAATAGAAAATGTTTTTATATTCACTTCTCATTGTTTTTAGCTACCCTCTTCAGAATTTCTCTTCTCTATTAATCATTTACTTGAAAATTAAAGTATTAGCATTTTTTAAAGAAATATTAGGATATTTTGACAGAGGCGGAAATATAGAATAATTGTACATTATTTGGTTCACAAATCAATAAATTTTTCTATGCAAAATTTATTAAACAAATTATTAAAAAACTAACTATTTATTCTGTAAAAAAAGTTGCATTCTAAAATGTTCACCCACAAAATTTCATAAATATTTATAACCTGAAAATGTTTCATACTTGAAATCTTACATAAACGACTTTCTCGCATCACATATAATATTATTGTCATAATATAATAATAATTTTATCATAATATTATTTTCTTTGTCTAAATATGTGAAACTTCCATGTTTTTTTAATCTTGCATATCAGTGTCTGGAATTCAGTAGCCCCTCCATAAAAGGAAACTAAAATCTGACATTTTTATTTGAAATAAAAGAGAATTTCAGGCGACATATTATATTAGATATTATTTTGCAAATTGTTTACTATCGTTATAATAGAGGAGCAATTCGATACTTGGCACTAGGTTTAGGGGTTTTTTTTTATCGATAACCACAGTAAAATAATTTTGAATGTTTGAATATATTGAATTTTTAATTGATGCAATACAAATTTCTGCCAGTATTGCACTTGTGCTTGGGAAGTGCTAGATAACATATTATGAACATTACAGAATTTTTCTGTCAGATTTGTTTCATCAGTACTTTGAGAATATTAAATCCTTATGATTTGTTTTGAATGCAAATTTTACCGTAAAATAAGTCTGAATATAATTTAGTTATAAGATTTCAATATTCTTCAGGCGATGCATTTTTTCTTAATCCTAAAAATTACTTATTTGATAAATAATTTGGAAAAGTAAGACCTCAAAGGAATTTATTTCTATTCAGGTACTACTTAACAACGCTGGAAAACCGTCCAGGCGAACGCCATCTCTTCTCTGTATCCGGGAAGAAAGCCCGCGCAGCAACCTTCACCAAATGCTTGACTTGCGAAGAGGGGGATAGCTGCCTTTTCTTCAACGTCCACTTCAGTCCCGATGCCAAGTATTACATTCTGGAGTGCTTAGGGCCCGGCGTCCCCAAAGTTGAGATTCGATCCATCTACAATCAGACATTCGGTAAGATATATATATGTATATAATATGTGTGAGTGTGTTTAAAACTTGCCCTTTATGTAATGTTGTATAGTTGTGTTTTAAAGTATATAGCGTTATGTTATAGAGCATATAGCATAAGAAGCAAAATGTTATAAAGCATTTACAATTTTATTTTTTTCTTTAGATATACTGGATACGAATGATGATTTGAGAGATCTTGTTGAACATAGAACATTGCCCCAAATACAGACTTTCCAAGTACCCTTAAAAGGAGGTTACAGTAAGTTTCATTTTGTATGCTATCTTTATGCTCAGAAAGATAAAAATGTAATAAACTTTTCTTTCATCATATAATATTTCTTTATAGTTTAATCGATGCGTCTCATCATTATATTTCAGAAGCACAAGTGAGGCTGTTTCTGCCACCTGGTGTAGCTGAGGGTGAGGTGCTAATGTACCCCTTAGTTGTTTTTGCGTGAGTACTTTTAGTTTTTTAATCGATTATTTTAATTACACCATGATGAAGTCCAGCAATTATTAATAATATTTTAGATGAAACAATGAGACAGGAAAGAAAAAGAAAATAACACCATTCCTTTATTTTCTTATATAATCAAAGATGACCCTAATGCAGTAAAAAAAATAATTTATACTTTCATCAACTGAAGAATAATAAGACATGGTTAATTTATTTTACATACTTATTTTCCGAAAGTTAATAAACATTTAAAAGAAAATAAAATCTGATTCCTTTAAACCTCTTATTCATTCAGTTTTTTTTCTTCCGATTCCTACTATTAGTTCACATTCTTCCTATATATATTTATATATCTTATTCAACTTTCAATTGTTTACAAAGTGCTTATTATTCGTTAATTAAATTTAATTAATTTTTAATACCTTACATAGTGTTTTAGCTATTTGTAATGAAAATTAGAATCAACAGGCTGGAGCTCAATCCGTAAAATACAAAGATTTTAATGTATTTCACTTGAACATCAAGAATGCAATTCTTGCGAAATCAATAATGAATAATTAATTAATTTTAGTTTTATGTAAAAGAAAAATATAGTTCTCTTATATAGGATATTTGGCAAAATATATATTTAGGAATAAATACCATAGATGCGAAGAGTGCAGATCGCTGGGAAAAAATTATTTTACAACTTAGTATTGTGATATTGTCATATGTGTATATGCATATTTATATTAATTGTAATAATTATTTATTGTAATAATTGTAATAATTATTTGTAGTTATGTAATAAAATGTAACTAAAATAAAATTTATATCAGTTGTAATTACTTAATAAAAAGTAACTAAAATAAAAACTTTTCTTTTTTAACCTAAGTAGGAATTGATTTTTTTATACATTACTTGTTTTCTATTATGCAAATAAAGTTACAGTTTGAGAAAGTAAATCGAATTTAACTGAATTACTTGCATACTTCATTCACCCCTCAATGGTTACGAACGAATAAATTGTTAAAAAAAGATAACATAGCTTTATCACTTTTAACTCGTATGAAATAGTGTTACTAAGCTCCCTCTTTGAAGTTTAACATTCTTTCCATTTCAATGCCTCCTTCTTCCACACAGGGACGCCGCTCCGGGATCTCAGCTGGTGACCACCGAATTCCAGCTGCATTGGGGGAGCTACCTCAGCAGCCGACGCAACCATATCTATGCATGGATAGACGGTCGAGGCAGTGGATCCCAGGGCGACAAGATGATGCATGAGGTCTATTATAGGCTCGGATCGGTAGAAGTGGAAGATCAAATAGAAGTTACGAGGTCGGTGGATTTATTTTCTTACCCTTCCGTTCTTGTTTGCCTTTCTCCCAGCCTTCTATCCATCAACTTTTATCTGATTTGTATAGGAGGGCTCGGTTTATCTTCCTCGGGCACTACTTTTTTTTCTGTTTCTCTTTTCTGTCGTAAAACGAGTGATTTATTTTAGTGAATATGTAATGGATTTTAGGTATGTTGTTTTATATGGGATAAAGGAACTGCAAAATGATGGACAAAGAATTTTGAAGAACCATTACTGTTTTAATCTTTGTAAGGGGTAGTGCGAGTATGCTCGATGTTATTTTCCTTCAAAACATGATGGATATATTTTATGATAAAATTTATTTTAAAAAGAATTAACAACTGACACCAGCATGAAAAAAAAAATTCTAGCTCTGACGGATTCGCAAATGTATTGGAGATTCCTGTATTTTATGATTAAAAACAAGTATTACTATTTTTATAGTTCGTCCATGATAGATGGTTTGGGAGTTTCTGAATTAAATGCATGTTCTTTAGATTAAAGGAAGCGATTGATGATTATTCGAATAAAAGTCATTAACAACGGCATTATCATCAATCATCAGAAGGAAGAAAAATGATAGATATTTTTCATATCATTCCCATGAAAAGAGGAGAAGAGTTATTTTCTATTTCCTCGATTTGTATTATATTTCTGAAAGATAAAAACATGGATAAATTTTATAAGTTAACTTTTTCTAATTAGTTCTTTGAGGAAAGGAAGTTCCAACACTTTTAAAAGATGTAAATGTTTTGAGTAATTATTAAAACACCTTAAGAGTAAAAATTTAGGAATGAAACATATAAGAATATCCTAAAATAATATTCAATCAGTCTATAGAGACATCAATGATTCCTTTACATGATCGACATTCATACAATTTAGAAAACAATCAAGAAAATTTCAAATTCACTACATTATAAATCATTGCTTACCTATATTAATGAGAAATTGAGTTTGTATTTTTTTACACACTTGCATAGTTATACATTAGTTTATTAATTACGAATTTACTATTCATATTCTTTTTGCAAAATCTAAAATTCAGTCATGGATGAAAGCAGAGACTGTGATTACACGATTTTACAAAAAAAATATTTCTTTAAAAATTCAGTTTGTACAATTTTCATAAATTTTCCTTTTAAATCCCTAAATTTGTAAAACTCATCAAATAATAATTTATAGTTAGCATTTTCTGGGATCCGAGTAAATGAATGTTTTTACCATAATAGAGCTCGAAAACTGAGTGGTTAAATGTAAAGGTCACCGTTCGAAAGATATGTTCGGGTATAAGAGTAGAGGTATTAGCGACAGGGAAAGTGGGAACCTTCGCATTTATCTGTCATTTTCTCGTCCGAATGCTTGAGATTCCCTTCAAATGTGGATATTTATAGATGCAAAAGTATTTTTCTAATTACTAGCAATGTAATCATTTTAATAAGAAGTATTCTGGAAAAGAAATAAAAAAAAATTGCTGGTAATAGGTAGTTAGATAATAAGATCAACTGTTAACCAGTAGTATTGTAGCTCTTGCCTTCTCTTATTGGCCATGGAACACTAAAGAATATATGGCCGTAAAATAAGGAAATTATGAGGTAATTAAAGCATAGGAAGATTTCAATAGAAAGGGGATGAATAAATTTTTTTCTTGATTAGAAATACATTATATATAACAAATCGGGATTACAAGGAATCCTTTTGTAGGTGTAATATTTATTCCACAAGGGAAGGTATGTTGGTAATTTTATATCATACAGTATTATATTTTTCAAAATACAGTCACATATTAAAATTTTTCGAATAAACTGAAAAGACTAGAATAAATTCAATAATATTAAATGATTATTTTTTTATAGATATTTAAAGGAAAATTTGGCTTTCATTCACCCTACTCACATAGCAATATGGGGTTGGTTCTATGGAGGTTATGTTTCTGCTTTGGCATTGGCTCATGACAAAACTATCTTCAAATGTGCGATTTCTGTAGCTCCTGTAACTAGCTGGCTATATTATGGTAAGAAACTTTCGATATTTTTGAGGTTATTGTGAATTAATCAAAACATTCCATTGAAGAATAAAATATCTTTAAATTATATTTGAAATCAATCAATCTTAATACTAATCCTTTTTTTGTTCATAAATAAAACCATTGGTTGACATGAAACTAGCTATAGGCAGAAAGCTTAAGAATTTTAGAATAATATTGAAAAATATTTCATAAATTCTCCGACAGAAATTATACAGAATATTTGTGTGTTCTGACTTACGGCTCTTTACCAGCTCTCACACAGTTATCTGTCAGTGAGTACTAAGGCCAAGAATACTATTTAGCTACTTCATGCATCTCATTAGCTTGCAGAATTGTACATTCATACACGTCACAGACAGAACACAGATGAAAACAACCATGATCGAACCCGAACGCTCAGATCATTTCCCGTAATACCATGCACAGTTCAATTTTTTTTTTAAATCCAATTACAAAGTTCTTGGGGAAAAAAAAAATCTTTATTTATTTTGTTTTGAATCAGAATAAAAAAATCTTTGATATCCGAAATAACGCGAGAAAACATTTAAAAAATTGACGAATAAATTAATTGTATTGATCCATGATACTGCAATTCTATTTATTTATTAACAAATACAATTAAAGCTTGGTTAAATACATGATATTAATAAAAAGAACGCATGACTTTATTACTTATATATAAAATTGAACTGTATCAGTTTTTCTAAAAAATTCTGTCGATCTGAAGAAATTTGTAAATTTCAGTAATCTGAATAAATTTGTATATTATTTAGATAAAAATGGAGCATAATTTAAATCATGAATCTAAAAAACATATTTCTGCTTCAGCATTTTATAATTTCCATAAAAGCAATAGAATAATATTCTGAAAACATGCATCTATATTTTCACATTTTTTTCAACAGTTTATTCAATAAAAATAGTTAAACCCTTACTTAATCTTTATATTTAAATCTTTAAGCCTTTTCTTGACGGTATATACATAAACTTGTTCTAATTTCACCGTGTTTATCATGTTTTTTTCAAACAGATTCGGCGTTTACTGAAAGGTACATGGGAACACCTCTACCTCAAGATAATTACCTTGGCTTTGAAAAGGCAAGTTTGGTTAAAAGGGCTCACAAATTTAAAGGAAAGAAACTACTTCTAATGCATGGAACAGCTGATGGCAAGTTACTTTCGTATTGTTCATTTTTAAAAAAAAATATAATTGAAAGAATTTTTTAAAATAATATTATAAAACGTTGAAAAGGAATTTGGCAGAATCTAATACACAATATAAAAGAAATAACTCTTTCAAACATAGACTGAAATATATATTTCTGCATTATATATATAAATTTATTTGAAGAACAGATTTATTCTTAAGTTATTCCATTATGATTGCATTTTATAGACATACATGATAAATTTAATTGCAAAACGCATTTCAAATTTTTATTCTTAAACATATATTCAAAAGTAATATTATACTTACAAGTTTTTAAACTTAATTTTCATTCGTTTTACTCTATAAAATTATTAAAGTTTAAGTTATGACGAAAATTTTTAAAGAATTGCTAAACTTAAAATTGTAATTTACATTCTTGAACCTCATTTCTGTCTAAATTCAGCTATAAATAGTTATAAATCAATGTGAAATTAATAATTCCAACGTTATCATTAAAATGAGTAGTAAAAGTAAAATAATATATTTTTATTTTAATTATACTCTATATTTATTTATTTAGAATAATGCATTTAAAGACATAATAACCATTTTGAAAAGAAAAAAATCTTAGTTTTGACCCTTAAATGTCCTAAAAACTTAAATGAAGTATAAAATGACATTTTTTTTTCTGTTTTATATTAATTTACAATTGTTTAATTTTTTTTTTTTGTAATCTGGGGAATATCGAATGCATTCTTATGAAAAAAAGTCCAATTTTATTTTTAAGGAATTTTATTATTTCAATATTAATGTTAATTCATCACAGAAATAAATATATATTTTTCAATTTAATTCTTTTTTAAATAATCAATATTTAAAAATTTATGAATTTGCAGAAAATACGGAATTTTTTCAGAGAAATTTGAGATCATTGTTATGAATTTCTTTTTAATAAATAACAAATCTTGATGAACAAGAAGGCTGTTCTTCATGGGATTAAGATTTTTTTTTCTGCTGTTTAGGTCATTTTTATTAATTATTAAAAAAATGTGTTATTGAGTTCCCGTATTATTTTACTTAGTGATATTTTTATTTTTAAAAGAACTAATTAAAGAGATGGATTTTTTTTACAGATAAGGTACACGTTCAGCAATCATTGATTTTCATGAAGGCCCTTATTGATGAAGGTGTTTTGTTTCAAACTCAGGTAGCTACGAAAAAAAGAATCTTTTATATATATATATATAACCTCCTTCATTTATTTCAGATTAAATTTAAGCTATTTTTTAAAAAAATATATATTAGTTTTAATATTTTTTTTTTCAAATTTTCGGGAACATTTAAGCTTTTGTTGTTAGATTTTTTTATATGCCATAACTTTAAATATATCAAGTGGAAATTGCGAAAAAATATAATAGACTGTATCTTTTTTAAAAAATTATCTAAAGTTATATTGTTTCAAGGGAGTGAAAACCATGAAATCAACTATATAAATGTTTTCAAAGATGTAGATATTAATGATTGATTCTGATTGCAAATTGCTTTTACTGTAGTAAAAAAAATCAGGTTATCCATTTTGCTTTATGATTATTTGTTTGGTCCTTAAATTTTTTTATTGCCTGTTGTAGAATTATTAAGTTATAAAAAGTTAGCAGTTTTCTATTTTTTAAATAAAGTTTTCTTGAGCTATTTCACAGAAGCATGTGCTTAATTATCTCAAAAACCAAATACATTAAACAATCTGCAAAACCAAAAGTAAAGCCATTTATTTTAAGAATTATTAACCATCTGTTATTTGTATTTCTTTTATTTTCTGCAATAACATTAAGCAGAAATGGAGAAAAATATAACCAATTGCAAGTATATATTTTTAAAATTTTATCAAAAACTATATTGTTTAAGGAGATAGAAAGCTATGAAATGAACTAAATAAATTTTAACAAATAGTCAGATATAAGCGATTGATTCTGATTATAAATTGTTTTACTTTATTAAAAAAATCTCTTATTTATTACCCTTTATGATCCACTATTTCGCCCTTAAAATTCTTCTACAGCTTATTGTAGGATTATTAAATCATTCTACAACTTGTTAAGAATTTTAGTTTAATTATCAAATACATTAAAGATTTTCTATTTTTTAATAAAGTTTTCTTGAGCTGTTTTTCAGAAACTTATATAAAACTAACTGCAACACCATATGTTACTTATTCTTGGAATTAATATGCGTCTGCTCTTTATACGTCTATTGTTTCTTGAAATAAAAAGAAAATACGTCTATTGTTTCCTGAATAAAAAAAGTTCTCACTTCAGATCTCTGTAAAATGTAGTAATAAACGTCTTATCATGGTATTTCTACATAATTAAAAACAATTACGGAAAAGATTTATATAATTATGAGCCTGCCCATTTTAAGAGATATCAAATGTTATTTAAGTTATATCCAATGGAATATACATTCATAGCTATGTATTAGCTTTTTTAATTACAGCAAATGCAAATGCATTCTTCTTGATATTATCAAATTTTTTTGGCATAGTCAGAAGAGTTTATAGGGTAGGATATTGTTTCTTTGAGATAGAAAAATGAGGGATTATCTTTCATTTAAGGATAACAACTCAATGTCCTATAGATTCCCGAGGAAAATTTCAGTTAATAAATCTATAGCTATTACAAGCGTTACATTTAATCGTTATAACTCGGAAACACTTGCCAGTTTAGCAAGCTAAATATAAAGTTTTCATAAAGGTTTATGAAATAGATAACAAGCTTCATCAACGAAAGCTCATTCTTGAGTGCTATTTCTCATATTAATGTGGGAATTAATAAAATATAAAATTCGTAAATGCACCCATGAGATGAATTTCAAACAACTGTTTGCATAAACTTTATATTATCGATTTTTAACCTGTATTTTTTAGTATCTTCTTTCAAGTTTTTCGACTCCTAACAACCGTGTTTTTCAGCTGTATCCGGACGAGGACTATTCCCTTTCAAGAGTTCGCCGCCACCTCTTTCGAACAATGGAAGATTTTCTGAACGAATGCTTTTATATTCAAAAGAAGGACGAATACGAGAACACTCGAGTCAAAAAGGACATCAAAGCGAGATAGTACCGAGGAGACGAACGGTCGAGTCTCTTTTGTTTAAACTGACTCTATGAAGGAAACCTCAGTGAATGCGTAACAGCTTCACTATTTCAATTTCTTTGTACCTGTGTGTTTTTGGAGAATTTCGTTCTTTCTCTGTGTTCTTCTTTGTGGTCCATTGAATTTTGTTCCGGTAAACAAGAGCTGGTCTTTTTTAAAAAAGGCTAAAAAATGGTGTCCTCCTTTGACTAGGGACTATATCGTAATGGGATTCGATTTTATATTGCAGTAGTTGAGACTGCGTTATTTACTGAAAATAACTAAGAAAATATATATAAGTACTGTAAATCAAATTGGCTTATAGTTTTAAATCATAAAGTAATTTCCATTTATATGGCACAAAATGCTTTAAAATTATTGCATTTTATAAAAACTGCTACACCAAATTGCATGGAAATTCAGAGTTAACTGAAGAAATATTAGTAAAAAATTAATGTTTTCCACAAACTTAACTTCATTTATTGGATTCACGCATATTTTCTGCACAAATATTATAGAGAAAATTAAACCATGCAAAATGGGTAATACTAGTAAAATCAGATCAATGATTTATTTATTGCTTTCGGTTAATGTATGTATGGACTTATCAATGGAATACAAAAAGAAAAAAAAAATGCTTTTAATAGGTGATCTAAAATAATTAAAAAAAATTTTTAATTAAAAATTTTAGAGTATCAAAGCTTGTAATCACAAGAAGATATAGGAACTGTTTTCATTATATAAATATTATGCCGGACAAAACTGCTTTTGAAATAAAATGTCTGTGGCTGGACAATATAATATACTTTTTATTTCATTTATATATTTAAGTTACTGAATGGAATGGTGAGATCCCTTTTGGATAACGATTCTATTTGCTTTATTTCTAAATACCCTTTCTACCCTGAACGATGTCTTTCAATGCTTAAATATCTCTTTATGATATTGGAATGATATAAATATCATATGTTAAAATTTCGGAACTCATTGAAGCTACATTAAGAAGTGATAGAAAACGTCGGAGCGAATGCAAATTCTCCGATAATGTATGTTCGAAACATTATCAGTGAAATATTATGCACTGCCTCCCAGTAGTCTCTACCTTATTTTCATAAATGCATGATGACGAAGGAATTCAAATCATGTTAATAGATTGTGAAACGGCTATTAATATGTCCAACGGGAAGTAAAAATCTCTATCGAATTCGTAGATGGGTTACCTAAATTAGAGGAAGTCAAAATGGTGGCTAGTTAGAGTTTCATTTTCTCATAATTTCTCCATGACCGAGGAGAGAAAGATAACATTAATTAAATAAACCATTTATTAACTATAAAAACTGCCTTTGCAACAAATGTAGTTTGATATCTGTAAGTAATGAAAAGTCACAGCCAGTGAATTTCAAATATAGAACCCGGTTGCTTTAAAAAAATTATCTCCATTACCTTCAAAACCTTTCATTTTCATCCTTATAGCTCAGTTCTTAATAAAATTAAGCAGTATGATTGGTAAAGAATCGAATTTTTTTCATTTTTTTATAATTCCGAAGAAAATAAATTTGTTTCATTTATCAGACTTTATGATATCAAGTTTTTTAAATTTTGTTTATTGTGGAAAGAGATACTTTTGTAACGAATTATGATAATGTAGAATAGCTAATACGCAAAAAATTAATTTTTATTTATTTATCTTTAACACAGCTTTAATTTCTCACCTCTGTCTTTATCTTATTTAATCTTTCTTTAATCTATCATATATCATTAATCTGTCAGACACATAATCTATTATTTCTTTAATCTATCACTTTTCATTATGAATCTTGTCCACATTCATAATAAAAAGAAATTGTTAAATTTCTTTTTCCCTTGTGAACTCTAATTTTTAAGAGGGTTTTAATTTGCATGTTGAAAAAATAACGTTCTTAACATTTAGTAAGTTGTAAAAAGAGATATTTTTGGAATAAAAGTCTTGATAAAGCAAAATAACTAATGCAAATAAATTTTATTTTTTATTTTTTGTCTTTCGAACATCTTTAATTTTACATCTGTATTTTTATATTACTTTATCTTTCTTTAATCTATCATACATCTTTTATTTTTTTTTCTTGTTCGGATTCATAAGAAGAAAAAAATTAATACCACTTTCCGGTGTTTAATTTTTATAGGGGTTTGAATTATGATGTTAAAAATAATGCTCTTTAAACTTCATAAATTGCAGAAAGAGATATTCTATGAACAAGAATCATGATAAAGTAAAACAGCTAATACACTTAAAGTAAAAATTTAGTTAATTTACTGTAACACATTTTTATCTTATTTAACTTTACATCGTTAAATTTTATTTATTTATTACCTGTTCGAACTCATAGGGAAAAGAAAATTTTAGTATCGTTTTTAGTTTGAGCTCTAATTCTTATACAGGTTTTAGTTATGACGTTGAAAATAAAGTTCTGTAAATTTTGAAAGACATATTTTAGGAATAAGAGTTTTAATAAAGCAAAATAACTAATGCATATAAACTAAATTGTTATTTATTTATCTTTCGCACATCTATAATTTTTCACCTCTGTCCTTATCTTTTAAAATATTTCTTTAATCTCACATCTTTAATTTCTTTTTATGTTCAGATTCACAAACGAAACAATTGTTTAGTCATTGCCTCCAGTTTAAATTCTAATTTTTATTATGATTTGAATTATGATACTGAAAATAATTTTTTTTTTTCAAATTTGAGAAATATTTTAAGATAGAGAGAAAAAGAGAGATTTTAGAAAACAAAAGTCGAGATAACATAAAGTCTTTAATATATATAAACTTAATTTTCCTGCCCGGATTCATAAGGAAAAGAAAATTGTTAGAATTACTTACCCCCCTTATTTTTATAAAGGTTTGAATCATGATGTTGATACATGATAGAAGAGGAGGCAATCTAGGAAAGCAATAAAGTTATACAGGTTAAAAATTTAAACAGCTATGTAATTAAGATAAAAATACTTTTTTCAATCAATGGAAAATTTGAAACCTTCACCATTTCCATCCTTTATGAAGAGAATGTCCTGTATATGCATTCGATAGAGATTTTCAAGCTCTTTATAAGCCAGTTCAAGTCGAATCATAATTCCTCTATTGTGCTCCAATCTCGGAATTAAGGATTAATTGATTGATGATTATATTCTATCATTTCCTAAGGTAACTACGTAAAACGTCTTAAAAGACTTAGCAATATAAATGATCCTGAGACGAATAAATCTAGTATTTTCATTCATAGATTAAAAATTTACAAAAAATTCGGAAGATTATACTGCATAAATGACAATTAAATTATTATAAAGCATATCTTTATAGTTCAAATTTCAGAAATTTTAAAGTACACTTTCACTTAATTATAATTATGGCATACTATTCGATTTTTTTTCACTTTCTAATGTTCTGAAAATACAGCATATTATAAATTAAGCTATACAAATTTGAAGAAAAAAATGATTTATTTTTAAAATTCAAAAGTATGGAATTGTATTGTAGAAATAAAATTAATAGAATTATTAAATATATTTATTCATTTAAAAAATGACAGAGTGAAGCGTGAAAAAATGTCTCTTTAATAAGATATTAGTAAAGAAATATATTAAAATGTTTAAAAAATTCACCAATTTTATTTACATTTATAGAATTATTAAAATGATATTTAATGATATTTGCTCAAAAATACATATTTGTTGATGATTAATGACTGTAATTGGTAAGAGAAAATTATCAGTGATCTTAATATAAAATGAATAACACTTTAAGCCTTCTGACTCGAAAATTGTTCAATTAACTAGAAAATTATAACTTATGGTCTGTTTATCAAAGGTACTGTCGCAGATAAAATGTATGCTACGTTGCGGCCATAAAAACTCACTTTCACTCAGATAGAAACTGCGATGCCACATTTCATTATGTAGTATATTCACTTTAATACTCTGGCTTTCAAAAATCTGGAATGAGCTTCTCTAAATGAACATTTATGAAGTATTGCTTAAGAGCGATTTTTATGGCAGCAGGTAAGTGTAGATTCACAGTCTGAGACAGATCCTTTGATAGAAATGCAGAATCTTTGTTTTACAAACAATTCTCAAAATGTAATTTCCTATTAAATATGGCGATGTTAAATAGATCATATCTTTAATGATAGAATCAAAACCAATAGCCATACAGGACTAAAGTAGTGTAACATATAGAGATGATATAGGTGCTACAGATGTTTGATCCGCATGGCAAATAGAGTATATTGTTGGAGATTCGATAGATATTGATAGTTTATAACTGTTTCTAAACATTTATTGTGCTCAATATTTGTTGAATATAAAAATTGATTAAGATAATTTCGAAAAATAATATCTTGAGAGTTTCAGTCATAGATTTTCTTGCAATTTTCGTTTCAGAAAATCAGTGCATTAAAAACTGAACCGTTATAACATTGCAAATTGAAAACTTTGAAAATGAAACGAAATTCAAGTAAAAAAACAAACAATGTAATGCTCGGAAATCTAGTTTTTGAAGTTTCAGATATAAAATTGGTTTAATATTTAAATATATATATAAGCCCATAGGACTGAAAAAAATGTTCAAAAAGGTGAAATCAGTGAAAGGGTTTATTGGGAACAATTTGCACACAGAACATTATGATCTAATGATGGACTGATTTTGAGCTCTAATTTTTTACTTGTTTTTTTAATATTATAAACGTAATTGCTCATAGAATGATATTATTTCATAGTAATATAACAAAAATGCCTCAATTTGAGGAGAAAATAAACAGCAAAACACATATTTTGCTATAGATTTTGTTATCATACATTTTCTGGTTCATGATTTTTGGTAGTTACTTCATCAAAATAATGAATTATTCTTTATGGCATAAGTCAGTTTTGCATACGCAATGAAATAATATATAAGATCGATTTCCAGAGCTCATCATTTAAAAATGACTTGAATCATTGTTTTATCTGTTTTCTTACATCGTCGTGTTGAAATCTCGAGAATGAGTAATAACATTGTAGAATGTACTGAAATAATAAAACATATTTAAAAAAATAAGATGCAAGAATATTTACGAGCATGAATGGAATGTGATGCCTCAAGAATATAATGCGGTCATCATTTTTTATATGATCATATATATATATATAAATATATGAAACTCATAAAGTGCCTTACACTGGCTATGAAATTATGGTTTGAAAGATGGCGTATTGTAGCTGTTTTATGTAAATTAACAAGAGGAAAACACCCAAAGTATATAGAAAAAAGTTACCTCCGTTTTAAGTAGATTGGCATAGACATTTTAATGATGAATACTTATGGTTTAAATGCCAGCCATATGTTAGGTCATCTTTTTCAGTAATGGCTTTATTGTTGCGGATCTTAAATGGAGCTAAGCAGATTGTCAAGGATCCCGGAATTATAAATTTTCCTTATCTTGAACGTAAGGATTGACTTTTCATTTCAATTAATATACTCCAGTTTATTTGTTAATTTCCTTCATCCAGGATTAATGTTTTAGATCGTGGTCATATTATTTTACTGAAGATGCAGATGCTTAATGTTTCTTTATTCAAATAGATTATTGGATTTTTCATTCCTTATTTCTCTGATAAAGAGCTGTGCTTTAGCTCTAAGAATACAAAATGATAACAACTGTTAGATCTAAAAAATGATACAATTTTTTCATATACCTCCATGAGATTTCCCTTAAGTATTATCTGCAATATTCTGGACAAAATCTGAACACTTCCCCCATTTTTTCTTTTTAAATTTAAGGAGTGCTTGTATTGTATATTATTTCATAAATTGCCACTATTTTACTGTCTGTGATTTGACTACATAATTCAAATGCATTTCGAAGCAATTTAATATATCGTAATACGTAGTGTTCTCTACAGTATACGCAAATCTACAGTCCTAAGGTGAGGAAATTGTTATTACTTGGCAAGTATTTCCAGTTCACATTTAATATCTATGGCCAATGGTAAATTTCTTTAAAATTCTGTAAAATCTTTATAATTTTTTTAAAAAATATATATACTTGTTCAAGTTAATGATGATGATGTAGTGTCCACGTTATCACGGAAAGAAGAGTGCAGTAGCTTCTGAGGTAAAGACCGCTGAGCACCCAATGGCAGAAGTCTGACTTCTTTCTCATATGAAGATAAAACTCAAATATATAAAGATAAAAACCCTTTTTTACAAGGGTACTCTTTCACACACTCCATGAATGAAACATAAAGTGAAAAACAGCAATTCCCGAACCAGAACTCAGATCAAGGGAAGGTCCCTAAGCGTCATTTGTCACGCTGGCATTTGTTCGAGTTAAAATAATATTTCGGTTGAATTTATTGAGGCATCAGCTCTAGATGAAGACTCAGAAAGATGTTTATCGACTAGAAGTTTCTGTAAATATCGTAATATTTTCTCTAGATGAAATTTCTTTCGTAAATTGCAACTAACTTTTTTTCTCTTTTTCTTTTTCATATCTTTTTTTCATACTGATAATGAAGCCTTTTAAGATTTTCGTGTCGACAAAGTTTTATGTTAGTATCTCCGATGAAATGGTTCTCAACGGGAATGATTTGAATTTTACTGATGATTTAAATTCTAATTTTTGGAGAAATGTAGATGCTATATATATTATTTGGTGTTCTGTAACAATATGACAATACATCTGGGAAGTACGATATTACATAAAAAAGATGACCTGACAAAATCCATTTGAGACTACGTATTTGTTCGACTATTTACTTTCATAACATGAAGTAATTTTTAATGGCCAGAAGCAGATTTCATTTTATGACGTTTTATAGATGTTCTATCTCAACTAGTTGCATCAGGATCATCAACTGGAGTTAACTTTGATGCATAATTGTTACTTGGATGTTAATTGTAATGTAAGTTGCATGTGGCCTTGTAAACTATTTGCTTAGATGTTGTTATAAATGTTGCTGCTTTTGTTTTACCAGTGGCTATGGTATCATTGTTTTATGCTATCTATATTGTGAATAAGTGTTTAATGTTTAAAAAATGATCAATGTGTGTGTGTTAAAAATATTTTTACGTATAAATTTCGCAGTTATTTAGAAAAAATTGAAATTATAAGTTGATTTAATGTAACTTTTGAAATATGGTACATTTTTTGCATATTTAATTTTTGATACCAATTTTGTTTCCCAAAATTTTATTGATCAATAGTTTCAAAATAACTGTGACTGAAAATGGTGCTTGAAATAATTTGAATTCTACGAATATTTACAAGAAGTGTAATTTTATTTTTGAAATAGATTATTTCTATTCATATAAGACTTGCGAATTTTTATTCATTCTTAAAAGTAAAATAAATTGTAACGTTTAAACTTTTTTACGCATGCAATTGCTGAAATATATCAATAGTTTTTCAGTACCCTCAAGTCTATAACTATAATAGACGGAATTTACACAAAAATTATTTTTAAATTATCTCTTATTAATTAATATACCCAATAATTTTAAAATGCAAAAACCATTTTTAATGCATATACTTTGATTTTTTTCATTTTTATCAAAATAAGATTCGATCTAAGAACAATACAGTTTTTTGTTCGCAGTAGTAAGAATTTTGTTACTCGATGGAAAATTAATATTTTTACTGTCCGATATGTACATTATATCGATAATGAATCATGTACAATTATATGTACACTTGTGATAAATATATATTATTGTGCATCACATGTGGACCATTTGTCCTGGCTATGTTGTAATAAAGGTATTTGTACATCAATCGTCTCTTTTTGTTATGAATTTCAGATCCAGAATTAATACAGTAAACACAATGAACATTTTATGACAAAAAATATTTAAAATAAATATAAAATACCAATATAGTCTCAAGAAGCTATATGTTAATTCCACGTTCCTTTGCAAAAAATATTTTTAAAAATACAGATGTTTTCTTAAGTTAATCTTAGATTAAAGTAATCTGTGTTCCTCACTTTATATATATTGCATAAATAAGGTTAAAAGGAATCAAAATAAGACTGAAAGTAAAAATATTTCGTTACATATTATTTATGACTCAAAACTAATTCTCTCGATATCTAGCATTTACTGATGCGGAAAATTATATAGAAATAATTCTAATTATGTTAAAATGAAATTTCAAAAAAGTCAATTTTTGCTATGAAATCATGTTATGTTGCAGACCGAAATAGAAAAAGGAAAAGAAATTAATATCAATAATAAACATATATAGAAATTGTGTACTTAATATTATTCGCTTTTGTTTTCTACAACTAAGAGTTCTATGGTTTTAAAGCAACAGTAATAGCGTTAAGTTTGCGAAAGCCAAAACAAAGTCTCATGCTATCATTAGGTCATTAGGTTTAGGAACCAGTACAACAGGGCTGGCATACGGGGATTCACATTCTTCAATTATGCCATCAGCCAAGAGAGTATCCTATTCTTTTTTCTTCAATTCCTTTTTTTGTAGGATTCATCTATTAAGATGGTTCTACAACTGGTTACAACTTCTATTTCCAGTATTAATACGTGGTTCTCCCCCTGATTCGAAGCAACTCTTGAACTCTTTGAGTACTCTATTTAATTGGTCACTTTGTTCTTTTGTTAAATGCTTACCTTCGTCACTTCAAAGGTTTATGTTAAACGATGTTTTAGGAACTTGACTAGAACTAGATGTTTCTGCAATCTTTCCTTTTGAGTCAGCAATGAAGCAATTTTCATTATTGGAAGGTACCTTCAAGAAAGAGTTCTGAATCTATTTTCCACAGAAATGTCATTTACCATTGGGAACATTGAGAACAATTCCAGCAGACTGGAGAGAAAGTTCTGTTTCCCTTTGCTTCCGGCAAAATAATAAGTTCTGTTGGTATCATGTTACCTTCGACCTCAAGATTTACATCCGTAGTCAAGTCAGCTACGTTTCTCTGTGTTCCATCAGCAAGTGTCAAAGAAAAAGTCTTGGATTCAAATTTTACTTTTTTGCTTCGTAGCATATGGAATAACTTTTCTCCAGCAATAGAGTGAGATGCACCGGTATCAGCACACACAGCATGTTCCACTCTGCAAATTTTGAGAACATTTAAACTCTTACGCGATATCAGAGCTTCAAGTGTAAATAAATTGATGCTGTTTACAGACGTTTAAACTTCTGCTGTAGATACCCAGCATGTAAGACACTTAGATTGTATA
Source organism: Argiope trifasciata (assembly GCA_026543055.1). NCBI lineage: Eukaryota > Metazoa > Arthropoda > Arachnida > Araneae > Araneidae > Argiope > Argiope trifasciata. Next base: position 2,286,874 of record JAPMOQ010036552.1, on the reverse strand, counting down.
TAGCCAGGTTTTCCGTATCCATAACATTGGACAGCTCTTCTTTAAGGGGTACAGTTTGTCTTATTGCACAATAATTTTTTTGACATCTTTTTCTGTTTATATTCTCTTGATGTCGCAGTGGATATATGTCTTCTCTTGATGTCGTAGTGGATATATACCTTCTCTCTGTTGTTGCTTAATCACTTCTAAAACGTGATTTGTTATTTGGAGTTGAGTATTTCTTAGAATCTTGGCGACTATTTTCATAGGAATCCAATTTCTCTGCTAATTCTAATGGCTCATTCCATTCTGCTCATGAATCAATAAAATGTTCCTTAAAATCAGCTTTTTTTCTTAATTTGGTTGTTAATAATTAGATTTTTAAGCTGTTTAAAATCTTTAATGTTAAATTCTGTGATCCATCCCTCAAAATATGCTGATATTTCAAAGTACAAATCTCTCCAAGTTGTATCTGGGCCAGTCTAAAGCGATTCGCAGTTAATCTATATCATTTAAGAAGTTAATCATTTCATTAATCATTTCTTTAACTTTATGATAATCTCTCGAATCTTCCTCATCTTCTCTCGTATTAAGTTGGGCTATCTCAATAGGCAATGAGCTTAGCAAATAACAAATCCATTTTGATTCTGGAATGCTTAAGAATTTTCGTTGACGTTCAAATATAGTTAAATAGAGTCCTATTTCATTTTTTGGGGATTAAATTTGAGACACTTTTGTAATATCCATTCTAGGTTGGTCAGTTCCCTGAATTGTCTTCTTTTGAGAAATTATTTGCATTTCAAGGTGAATCTTAAATTTTTCTAAATCAAAAACTAGTTCTTTTTCGACAGCTTTTTCCTCTTCTGTTTTCTTTTCTATGAAAGTAAGACGAGTTTTGAAGAAGTTAGCATTATAAAATGCACTTTTAGTTATGAGGTCTTTGATACTTAAGAGCGTCATATCGCTTTTCACTTCAATTCTATCCACAGCTAGAGGTTTTAGATCATCAATTGTGCACTAAGACAAGAAAGCTATTGTCTAAATAAATTAAAATGGAACCAGAGAGGGAGTATAAATGAGTTCTTATCTTGAGGCATCAAATGTGTTTAAATTATAATTTTTACAGTGCAATCAATTGCAAAGTTATAATTGATTAGCAAAATATTTACACATCTACTTCCATTATAAAAGTTTTTTTATACTTAAACAAATTTTCATTTCCTATCGTGGATAAATTGCAGGATGGAAATGGTACCAAATATTTTATAGAATCAAGGAATATATATATAGGCATTCACATGACAAAATTTAAATACAGGCTTTCACTGAATAAGAATAAAATAATTATAATTTCTAAATTACAACAATAAATTAAAAATGCAAGATCAAATTTTATTATTTAGAAAATAATAAAATTTCTGTATATTTAAATAAGATTTCAATTAAATTTCATTTGTACTAAAATTATAGATGACATAATAATACCATACAGAAATAGAAATATTAAAAAAAAAGCTATATCTATGCAATAAAATACAACAATGAAAGATTGTAATTTCAAAAAAATAAAATTCTTCTTTTCAAAACGAAATAAATCCCTCAGAAAAATACATATACAATCACAAATGTTTTTCACAATAATTATATGTACTTGCCCTTTTTCTTCTAAAAACAAAACTCAGCAGCACTCCTCGAATATAAGTGATTCAATTCAATTCAATTCAATGTAACTCATATTTCAATTTAATATAACTGATATACTTAGTTCTCAAATGAAAAGATTGTTTTTTTTTATTTCCGGTGAACACTTTCAATTTTTTATTCTACATAAAAAAATTCATTTGCTTGTGAAGGAAAAGAGAGAGAAAAAAATTTCACCACTCACTTCCGGTTGGAAATATTTAATGAAAACACTGGTTCTTTATACTTTTATAAATGCTTTTAAATACAAAATTGCATAAAACCCCAATACTATTTATACAAACACTTCAACAACAAATATTCATAATTCATTTCTATACGCCAGGTTTGACGTTGATACGGCACAGAATAATAGTAAAATTAAAAGTTAATTGAATGAAAAAATGTTTTTTCTCTTATAAATGCTTATCAATACAAAATTAAACAAATCATCAGTAATATTTATAATAATTCTTCAGCACTCATTCACAATTCAATAAATGTCAGGATTGACGGAAAAAAATGAAAAGTTACTTGTCTTCTTTAGTTGAAGACTTATTACCAAGCAAAATACAGCTTCAAGATGAAGGCTTATATGCATCATTTCCAGGGCGGAAATAGCACAAAATTTTGGATTGAATATGGAAAATTACAGGATGAATTTGCAATAATAACTTGAAAAGGAAAGTGAGCCCCTGCTCTGAAATTTAAACAAAGATGTTTACAGTGGGTAGAAAAACATTCGGGCCGCGCGTTAGGGAGCCATTTTTGTGTAACCGTAAACAAAACTAGTTACCGTTGGGAGCCAAAAACTATTCCTGCTAGGGAAAAACAAAACTCTTAAAGAAAGAAGCTAAATTTACTTCAATCTTTTTAATGTAATATTAAAGGACGTAACACTCAAAATACAATACACGGACAAACAATTAATACAAACATTTAGGGAAAAGTATAATTATTGGCGAAAACTTTGAATATATATATATATATATATATATATATATACAGTGAAATCTCGTTACAACAATATTTTAGGGACCAAATAAATATATTGTTGTGGAGAGGCATATTGTTATATCGAGGTCCCACATATTTTGAGCATTTAATAAGATTTTTTTTTATTATTATTAGTTTAAGGTGCATAACATACTACTTTTAAGTCTATATTTAGAAGAAATTAATTTGTAAAATACTAATAATAGTGGTTTAAATACTAAAAAAAAATAAGATAAATTCTGAAAATAAGCACATAAATATTCACAACCTGAAAACACTTTTTATTGAAAATAATCCAATATTTTGTTTGTTTATTCATTTTTTTAACTGTTAAGTTCACCAATACTGTATGCATTGAGTCTAGTGCACGAAAATGTTCTTCATTTGTCGACGGAAGGCTTGAAAAAAATGTCCGTAGAGAATTCACGGATTGAAGAGCTTCCTGGGATGACAATAAGGACTGCGATGGACCTGTATTATCATCATCATCAATATCATCATCTTCATCATTGTTTCCTATCTCATCAGTAATTTCAGAGAGAATATCTTCATCAGTAACTGCTGCGAAAACCATAAGATCATCATCTGCTGTTAAATAGTCTTCTATACTAATTCCAAACTTTTTACCGCTTGTTTCCTCAAGTTGGGATACGGATTTTTTGATGTGCAAAACACATTCTTGATCATCTGAGAGATCATTGTCTATGGAATTTTCATCATTGTCAGATTTCTTATCTCCCATAACACAAAGACCGGCCTTTTTCCAGCAATTCCGAATGGGTTTTTCTGTTACTTCCCACCAACTTCCAGCAATATTGTGACACGCTTCCTTGACATTTACAGCTTTGAAAGGGTCTTCTACTTTATTTTCAAAGTTTACAAGTATTGAGTCCACCAACCGTTTTCTGTAATATCCTTTGAAGCACTTAATTATGCCCATATCAAGTGGCTGTAAAATTGAAGTGCAATTGGCAGGGAAAAAAGCTATTTCGATATTTTGTAGCTTTGGAAATGACGTGTGAGCACCGCAGTTATCTATCAACAAAACGATTTTTTTCTTTCTCCTCTTCATTTCATTGTCTAACTTCTGTAACCATTCTGAAAAAAGTTTAGACGTCATCCAAGCCTTCTTATTTGCTTTATACTCCACGGGAAGACTTTTCACGTTCTTAAAGCACCTTGGCTTCAATGATTTACCAATGACGAGAGGTTGTATTCTATGCGTTCCTGTGCTATTTGTACACAGAAGAACAGTCAGTCTCTGCTTTGATTTCTTCCCTCCATAACACTTTTCACCCTTGAATGCCAATGTTTGATCGGGTAGGAGTTGGAAAAACAGCCCAGCTTCATCTGCATTATAAATGTCTTCTGGAGCATACTTTTCTAAGATTTCTTTCATCTTGTTTTGCCGCCATTCATTTGCATCGTTTATCGGGGCTGACTTTTTCTCTCCGTGAACTTCTTGGAAAGTTATTCCATGACGATCTCGAAAACGCATTAACCAACCATTGCTAGCTTTGAAAGTTTCGTTCCCTAGCATTGCTGCAAATTTCCGTGCTTTTGCACATAATAAAGGTCCATTTATTGGGACATTTGTTGCTCTCATCTCTTGAAACCATTTTAAAACAGCAGCATCAATGTTTTCATTTGTCGCAACCTTCAGTCGTTTTCGCTCTGGTTTAATTTCATTTGAAGTTACAGCATCTTCGATTTGATTCTCTTCTTTCGGAAGGTTGCAACTGTAGATTGCGATAATCCATGTTTCTTAGCCGCATCAATCTGCTTCATTCCCTCATCAATATCATTGATAACTTTCAGTTTATCTCGAAAAGATAGTTGCTTTCGCCCAGCCATCTAAAGGCCTTATCACACGGTGAAATGTCGCCAGCCCTTTTCCGTTTCTACCCTCAAAAACCGGTCAAGCAAGTTTCATAATCGACAACTTATTCGAACAAGTTCGAAAATGTTATCGAAAATATTGTCCGTGAACGAAATTCAACAAATCATGTGAAACTTTTAAGTGATGTCACTTTCCTTGTCGTTTGCTGAGGGAAAGCGCCGAAAATATTTTGCCGTGTGATAAGGCCTTTAGGGAACAATATCACTTGAAAGAAAGAAAAGTTTAAACCAAATGT
>JAPMOQ010036552.1:2266623-2282074 GCA_026543055.1 Argiope trifasciata | reverse complement strand
TTAGGGAACAATATCACTTGAAAGAAAGAAAAGTTTAAACCAAATGTTTCGCCTAGAGCTCAAAATCGTTAAAGACTATAAAACAACCTTTGAACTCACTTTTCAGTACGTCACTTAAAAACACCCCGCCTCCATCTCCCTCTGTTCCTCTAACAAAGGGCACTTATTCTGTGACAAGGTGAAAAGACAGGTCCAGATGTCCTTAACCCTTATCAGAATTCCAAAGCTTACTGGGAAATGAGACTAGGCATACATTTACACTTCACCCCCCCCTCACCCACTCCAATTCCCAAAAGGGTGGTGTCCATCTGTTTTGAAATCTGAACAATAGCTATTTATTCAGGGATAAGTTGAATATCCACAATGAGTCTTAATAAATGGAAAAAATAACAAAAGAAAACGAAAAAAAAAGCGTTTGAAAATCAAAATATTATTATAAAGGGAGAAAATAATACTGAAATTTAGATTGAAAAAATCGTTTTACAGAGGTTTATTGTTCTAGAGAATATCGCAATATTGAGGGGAGATTAACATTAGTTTATATGCAAAATCGCCGGGGCCACAAAACATTATTGTAGTAAAGGGAGTTATTGTTGTATCGGGTATCGTTGTAGCGAGAGTTTACTATATATATATATATATATATATATATATATATATATATATATATATATAGCTTGTTATATATCACTGGTGTTAAATATACTCCAAACAATGCTATTAAGAGGAGAAAAATAGTATAATGTTTATCATTAGATAAAAACCATTGAGGGAGTTAATTGAAATTGTATTATCTACTTTACCTTCTTGATGTTTATTGGTTTTGACATGGTGTACTATGTAGTCGTTTAAGACCGCTTATTCATCTAATTACCGTGAATTAATAACAAAAAAAAAAAAATTTAAATATAGGGATGGTAAATGCTATGATACATAATTATAGATACACTGATGGAAAAAAATCCCAACACTAGGAAGGAGCTGTGCTAGATGAACGAAATTTGGTAGGCGTGTTTATACATCTGAAAGATGACGTCGATTCAAATTTCGAGCTACGCGCGTAAGTGTGGCTCTGGTAGCGACACTATCAACATGCAAATGAGGTTTGCTTTAAATAAGGGCTGTAAGGTTCGTGATCGTTATTTACAGTTGAGATTTGACGTAGTGGGTTAATGTTAGTCAAGGATGCCTCTGAGAAGACGAAGAAACAATTATCAACAGCTTACTGAGTTTGAACGAGGTCATGTTGTAAGGCTACTAGAAGGTGGGTTTTCTTTCCGTGATATTGCTGAAAGACTTGGAAGGAATGTATTCACTGTGCATGAGTATTAGTGGCAGTGGTCAAGGGAAGGTACTGCCTCAAGAAGACCAGGTTCCGGGCGGCCATTTGGTACTACTGAGAGGGAAGACCGTCGTATTCGACGTATGGCTGTGGCTAATCGTACTGCATCTGCAGCTGAAATTCGAGCTGCAGTTGGTACCACAGTGACACAATGAACTGTTACAAATCGGTTACTTCAAGGACAGCTCCGAGCCAGAATCACTGTACAATGCATTCCACTGACTCCAAACCCCTGCCATTTGCGACATGAGCGGTGCCAAGCTAGAGCTCATTGGAGGACGGAGTGGAGATCTGTTGTGTTTTCTGATGAAAGCCGGTTCTGCCTTGGTTGCAGTGATAGCCGTTTGTTGGTTAGAAGGAGGCCAGGTGAACGCCTGCTAGTGACCTGTTTGCGGCCTAGACACACTGGGCCTACTCCTAGAGTTATGGTTTGTTGATCAATTTCGTATGAGAGCGGGAGCACTCTCGTGGTTATCCCACTCACCCTGACTGCAAATTTGTACATCAGTCTAGACATAGCACCTGTTTTTCTGCCATTCATGAACAGCATTCAAGGGGGTGTTTTCCAACAGGATAAATCTCGCCCTCATACCGCTGACGACAACTCCAGCGTCATCCACAACCAGCATTAACCGTCCCTGCATTGACAGCCCAAGTGCAACAGGCATGGAACACCATTCCACAAACTGATATCCGACACCTGTACGACACACTTGCATTCAAAATTCTGGCGATTACACCGGTTACTAATGTGCCAACATTTCACATTTGAAATGGCTCTTCTCGCCAATGGCTCTACCTTTGATCTTGGAAGTTTAATCAATTAAATATGTTACCTAGACAAATGTATTCCTAAAATTTCATTACTGTACAATAATTTCTTCTTGGTGCTGTGATTTTTTTTCCATCAGTGTATGTATATATATATATATATTCGAATAATGAACTCTGAAACCCAACACAACCCAATTTACCACAACCGAAGCATAGGCTTAAAGAGAACACATATATGAAGTGAGCTCGAAACATATTTACAAACAACGATTCAATATTTTCCAATTCTATTTCATTACATTCCAGAAATTGAGAATAGAGAGGAGAACAAGAAGTGGTTTATATTATCATTCATATTTTCACCACTTCGACAACTTCAAGCCTTAAATCTGAACCTGTGCATATATTTGGGACAAAGGCAAAGATTTTGTTACTGCATGGAAATTAGATATATTATCAATGATTTAAAAAAAATTAACTTCTTTAAATGTTTCATATATAAATTGCTCTTTAATTCCATATCCTGACATATTTATAAATAATAATTTTCTAATTTTTAAACTTAGAAGTTGTTTTTTCTATTGAATTTTGACAAAATTATGTCATTTGCTGCAGCTATATCTGTTACCTCATTTACCTGCTACTCCGATATGAGATTTAATCCAATACACTTTAAGCAATTCAGCTCTGTCGCACCTTATATTTTTATTTGGATTTTTGCAGCACATTTAAAGTACTATAGGTGTTCGTATACAGACTGTTTTTTTCTCTATAGTCCGTTTTTATTTTTATTGCATGCTGTAATGCAACGAGCTCTATCTAATGAAAGAACTGAGCAGAAATTACAAACTTAACAACGATGCTTTCCGGATTTATTGATTTAAAAACGTAGAATGCCACCATTTTACCGAAATTAGAGTTTAATCCTACGATATTATTAATGATTTATTTTCCTTGAATAGTGTTGATTCTATTCCAAAGATAGGATCGATTGTTTCTGTTCCAAAAATCATCAGAAGTACTAGAATAGAAATGGCACTAAAAACTTTCACTGTTGATAAAAGTATTTTTCTTTGGATACTTGTAATTTTCTGAGGCTGACATTTAGTTCCAGTCCAATAGCCAGAAGTAGCATTAAAGGTTATTCCTCCAAGAGCTATTTATATAGTATTTTAAGAACATTACCCAAGATTTCTATTCATATTTGAGCTAATGTTATATTTTGGCCAATTTCGCTTTTTGGCTATTAAAAATTTTCGAGATTTTTTCCTGAAATAATTATGTGCTTGATCATGCTTTATGATATCCCTTATAACTAAATTTATTTTATGTTATCGTATATTCTTTATTCGTTTGTTATCAAAAGAACAGTATGGGTTTAAGTGAAATTTCAGAACAGAATTAACAGAACAGTTTAAGTGAAATTTCTTTTTTTTCCAATCAAGATGAGTTCCATTTTTTCATGTGCAGATAGTACTTTTGGATTCTTGCTCTCTCACTTCGGTTTTATTGCATTCCCCCAGACGCAGATATAAACAAGTAAGTATCACCCGCATCTTCCAAGATATTTATATCGCTGAGAAAGTCTAACTATAATGCATCATTTAGGACAAAATACCACAATAAATGTCTGAAATTGGAAAATTTGTCACCAACAAACTTTTTTCTAAATTTTATCGAGTAGAAATATCATGTAGTATTTCAACTCATTTAAAGTGATATTTATATCTTATTTTGGAGAAATGTAAACAAAAATCACAATAATATTTTTAAGTGTATATTAATGACTGCATCAACAACATTGCAAGCAGAATAAACGTTCTTTAGTTGGATGTTAAGATTTTAGATTTTAATGCCTTCGCAAGTTGTCCACCTTGAAAATTCAATAATAAAGGAATTCTACAATTCTTCAATCAGCACGACACAAATGAGCAAAAGGGTTTCTTGAATATTTAAATATATCCATAGTCAGTTTTGCATATTAAAAACTGATTATGAGTAAGCATAGTATTATTCGTGAGTAAGCTAATAATGTACATTAACTCATTCTGATTATTAACAACTAAACTGATTACACCACACATTCTTCCTAACTCATAAAATGTATAACATTTCTTCTGTACAAAAAAGTAATGAATTTTTCTTAGAATTCTAATGCAATTTTCAAATCATAATTAAAATTCTTAATTAATCATAGTTTAAAAATTAATTTAAATAGCAAAAACTATTTATAGCTGAAAATTCAATATCCAGTTTTGAATTAATCGTAAAAATTCTTACTTTAAGTATAGACGATTAAGCTGGAGAACAAAATCCCTTTCATTGATCGATCCTAAAAAAACACACAAAAAGAAACGAAAATTGCTTGATAAATTTCAAATAAACTATATATTAAACAGATGTGGGAGAAAGATACTTCCATCATCTCAAAGAAAAAAATAGTGAATTGCTTCTTCTACATACGAAAAATTTCGTCTTTATTCTAGGAAAGAGAATAAACCACTTACTTGAAAGGAGGAAAAGGTTGTTTCCTTTTTTATAAAGTTGGATGGGAAATATGAAGTTTATGAAATCTTCGACGAATAAAACAGAAGAATTTTGTAATGCTTTCTTTGAAGAAAAATATTACTATTTGAGCATTTGCTTCAGTAGGCCACAAAAAGAAGAAATTTATAATTAAGGATATTGAAAAATCATTTCTTACTTCAGAATGCATGAAAATTGAATGTGAACGTTTATTGAAAAGATTTCATGTAATTTCATCTATTTGGAGTTAAACGACTTAGTATACCTTCAATATACACAAATCAAAATGAAGTAAACATGTTTTTAAATTAAATTAATGATATTTGATGAGAGCCAATATTTTATTAAATATAAATCTATTTTAAGCATTTCTACTAACTATTTTGCAATATTTTTGCTCTATTCAAAACTTATAAATAAATAATTCTGCATTCGTTTTTAAGATAATGAAGATTGAAATTGTATTTCGAATATTGCAATTAATAAAATGAGTCTCAAAGTCTGTCAAATATTCCTCACAAGTCTATCCATATAGCTATTCTTATCTCCATAAAACTTTCAACTTTCACGTCAATGGAGCAGTTATTGCTTAGATTCAATGTGTATTAAAGAAAAACTAGAGATAGTTGTCTCTCTGAAACGTTTTCACATGCTGTTCAATAAATGTACTATCCCTTTTCTGTATAAAATTGCAGTAAGGCGTGACTTCCTTGCTACTGAGCTGTAGTTACGAAATATAAATGTTTGGTGTGATTCTAACATTTGAACTGAAGTTATAGTGATAATATGAATTTAAGAACCTTTTTAAACCTAAGAAACACCAAAATCTGATAAAACGTTATTATCACAGAATAAAATGTTGAATTATACTGATATAAGTTATTGCAAACAGAAGTTATTGTATTAAGATTCATTTGAAAGCATAGACAGACAGCGATTAATCGCTTGCTTCAAACATTGATAAATATCTATATTTCACACCATAAAGCTATACACCATATTTTATGTACATAGATCTTCACATTTTGTTTTTATGTCAATAAAACTTCCTATGATTGAATTTCAATCAAAATTTATAGAAATCTACAATTTAAGTCTTAATAATAACATACACGGAATTTCAGCTATTTAGTTCTTATGGTTTTTGAATTATCATATTCCCAGACATAATATTTATTTATTGTTTTGTTTTATGTTGTTTGAAACATGGATCATCATCAATATCTCAAGTTCAAATTTTTTAGCAGTTACAATACTTCGTCTGTATTTTTTGTATATGACAATGTAAAAAATAAAATTAGCTGCCAGTAGCATTATTTCCTCCTACAGATCGATTGGCTGAAAACTTGCAATAGATACTTCATTACAAGGCCACAAGCCAAATTTAAACAATCTGAATTTTTTAATTATCCCTTCGACATGGTAATCTTCTAATTTCCTAACTAATACTCTGTAGCATCCGTACCAATAGAGTACCCCGTACTTTACTAGGGTCAATAAACTTACAAACAAGCTATATAAAACTTTTTCGACTATTCTGAAATTTTGATTAAAAATTATTAACTAAATCGAATTTGTTTAATTTTTCTATTAATACATACATGAGTTTATGAATAGACAGATACATATAGTCAACACAATGAAGAATTTAGCCAATAGTTCAATACTCTGATTGTAATTATGATGCTAAAAGCATATGAAATCTTTTTGTACATCTTGTTATTCACTAGTTAGAATACAAGCAAGCTGAGGCAGACTGCAATTTTCAGTAGATTTCATCAAGAAATTCATGGAGAAAGATAAATTTGATAAAACCATAGTTAGTTTTTCGATTCAGAAATACCTAAAATAAAGAGATCCATTAAAATTTCTAAGAATGAAATATTAAAAGACTGAAATATCTCCATTTTCTTTGAAACGGAACAAAAAAGTAGAAAAGATAACAAACTAACATATCTTTTTAATTTATTTCAGATATAAATTAATTCTTGATAAAATGATTTTGGATTCTTACGTAAAAGTTTGTTATAGATATCTATGTAAATAAGAGAGTTATAGTTACTTTACTATTTTTCCCTATTTTTTTAACATTATAAAATGAGGATTTTTCAAAGATTTTTCCCAAAATGATTTTAGAAATACAGAATACAAATAATCAAAATTCGTTAATTGAGAATATCCTGCAATTATCTTCATTTCTAACTTATTGCATTTTATAAATGCCTTAGGTTATTAAGAAAACTTCTAAACAAAAGATTTTGTTTTTCGTTCTCATGCAAAAATTAATCAATCAACTGTTTTGTTTTCTTTACTTTTGAGTAAGATTACGCCATCTATTAAAAAATATTTTCTTATTTTGATTTAAATGGAAATCCAATGAATACTTGACTTTTCAACGTACTCGAAGTAATTTTAATATTGAATTATAATCGCTAGGAGTGGTTTACTTTTTTGCGTACAGATATCAAAATTCGATAAATCAATGTACGTATGGCTAAAACAGTTAAGCGGTTAAAAACTTATATACATTTACATGCAGCCTCTTTTCAGCATACACGCCATTTACAAAAAAATGGAGTTAAGGAAAACATGCTTTATTTATTAAATTATTTAGAATAAAACATCAAACCCTCAAATGTATTGAAATTTTGAGTTTTTTTTAGATGACTGGATTCACAAATATACAAATCTATACTAAAATGCATGTGAAATTTAAGGCGAAATACAAATAAAACATTCATTTTCTGTTCAGCCTGGAAAAGAATAAAAAATATCTTGTATTTAAAAGAAAATTAGGAATACATTTTTACTCGTTATAAAGCATAATTTGTACTTATCTTATATCATTACTCTATTTTTAATTATATTTTAGGAAATATATTCTTAAAGCTATAAATTTTATTTTTTAATTTCTTATAGTACATACAAGTGATAGGAAAATATTTCTATCAGCGGTACTAATATTATCTGATATAATTTTAATCGAGCAATTTTTGTACGCATTTAGATTTGTTTCATAATCAGAGATATTAGAACGATTTAGATCAAAATTTATATAGAGATATATGATGATTAAATATTGATATGTGGCTATAGATTACCTGTAAAAGCATTTTAGAAATATAGTAATGATTAGGGTTCCCATACATTTCTCATGTTCGATCCAGCGTTTACATTTCACTTTCCAATTTTAAATCTAAGCGAATCGTAGAACAAGACTTTTTTTTACAGTTTCACAAGAAAAAATAACTGTCGAGTGAATTTTTATCTCCCAGACACTTTATATTTATATATATCTTATTTTATATGATCTCCCACATACTTTATATTGATTCATCATGATGGGAAAAACAAAAAATAATATTGCGTGAAATTTCAAAAGTTCAAATTTTGATGATTATTAGAATATTGATAATCTATTATTTTTTTAAAATTCATCAGGAAGTCTCATTGTGGTTTCAGTAAAGCTTTTATTTTAGATTTAAAGTAGTTACCAGTAATTTAGAATGAACAGAAGTGCGTAAAAATAAAGTATCTTGAATATATAGAAATTCTGAGAAAAAAATAGTTTCAGTAATTATTTTTCAATTAGGATAATGAAATGTATTAAAAGATTTTAACAAGAAAATCATCTCATTCTGAATAAATGCATGATTTTCATAAATACTGAACCAATGTGACAAAGACAATTTAAATAATAAAGCTTTTCTACATGAATGCATAAAATAAATATATGAATATTCCAAATATGATACCGAATAATAATTGAGTTTATATTTATTGAATCTAAACGATAAAACTATTCTATGACTGCTTGAAGTAATGATTGAAATGAACAGCATGAAATGAACAGAAATGCCTGCATGACCAGGCAATTTTTTTATTATATTTAATTGAAAAAAATGTTTCTTTTATAAAATGAATTTGTGCTATTTTTAAAAACTGTTTAAATTCAACATATCAATTCCTCTCATTATAAAAAAATGAAAATAATTTATCAAAGAATTTAATGTGAAATTTATGAAGAATAAGAAGTTCCATTTTTAAGATCCTACTACTATTTTGCATATTTAAAGAATTAATATTTTCCATGTGTTTCATGTTTTTAGAACATTTAAATAAGTGTATGAATTTCCCGAGAATACATAAATGATGTTGAATATGAATTCAAATGCATTTCACTTTTTTTAGAAGTCTTGGTGACAAGTTAGAATTCTACATTCTACAAAATCATGAATTAAAATTCATTGTAAAAAGTAGTACATAATTTACAGCGATATAATATTAGAACTACTTATGATGTTTTTCCACTCAGAAAAGTTAGTTCAAATTCTAAGTTTATTCAACATATATATATATGAAATATACAAACATAAAATATAACGAGACTCTTAACGCACTAGCCGAGTTTTCTGAGTGCCAATGGGAGCTAATTCGAATTTTGCTGATTAAAAATATGACATCTCTGACTTTTGACAACTTTCAACCATGTCAAAAAATACTTCTCGAAATTTAAAAGCTAATCAGTTTTCAACTTGGAAGATGACATTACATAAGTGAAAAATTGGAAATAATAGTATTTTTCAAAAAAGACTTTAGATCCCAGATAGAACCAAACCATAAGTATAATATGAGAATTCATAAAAAATTAAATAATTATGGATGCTAAAGTATCACAACTTTTAATCACAAGCAAGTAACCAGAGAATTTTTTCAAATATAACTTATATAAAACAACTATAGGTATAAATTTAAAAAGCTATAAATAGAAAATAATGAAAATATGTTTTAATAAAAATCAAAAATATATCTAATTATAAGATCACAGAAAAGTAATTAATTATTACATTATTTCAAGTATTAATTGATTTTAATTTTAATTTTGAGTTAGAATATTTTTAAATTTAAACAAAAGTGCCCCATTAGCTTATTACCATATTACCTAGAAAGATATTGTTGCCCCAAACGCAAAACCACCCAAAAATAAAAGCAACTTCGAGAGTATATCTTTTTAGGCTATCTGACTGAATATTGGAGTCTCCGTCTTTTGCATTTTAGGCGAAATCAAATGAAGAATTGCTCACTTTTGTTGGTTAAATGAAACGTCTCTGCGATGTTTTCCTCTGCAAGGCCAAGTTAGGAAGTAGTGATAAAAATAATATCTAATTAAATAACGTAACGAATTTAACAAAGGGGTTCGACATTCAAATATTTTTATAATATATTTCTTAAATTAAAAGAATTAAAATATCACAACAAAAATTATCAGAATAATTGTTATATTTTGCATTAACTTTTTGGAAAAATGTATTTTATTTTATTTGCATCAATATTTTATTATTTTTTAATATGAGCTTTTATCAATATGATGGCAAATGGTTCATCATTTTTTCCAATACACGTGTTACGCTCTTGAGCAAGTTAAATTTTATTTTTAGTTCGAGCGATATAAACTGCTAATAAATAAGGTTAAATTATTTAACATAGCCTTAAAAATAGAAATTTTATTTGTTAGTTATCAATTACTTTTATTAAACATTTTTTTTTTCATTTCAATATTGTTATATTTATGTTTGTAATTCAAAATTTTAAGTGAATGGAAATGGGATTATAACTTTTTTTAGTTTAGTGAAACAGGCAACGCTTTTGTATTACTCCATAAATAAAAGATGCCAATTTTAAAAAATGGTTAGCTTCTTGCTTTTGTTAAGAATATCTACTTTATTACGTTGAATCTTGGATTCAAATAAAGTGAAGGACATCTGATAATACAAAATAAAAAAATCAAGTAGATTACGTATACGAGTAACGATTTTGTGACTGTTTCGTAAATGACGTTTTTCAGTCGCACTTTAAATAAAATTAACATCACAAATTATCAGAAAGGACAATAAAGTGAATTATCAGAAAGGACAATAAAGCGAATTATCAGAAATTATTAAAGCCATGTACTGACTTTTTGTAACACAAATTTGTATTTGATAATTTATCAGCCAAACTACATATTTTGGTAATAAGTTTTTATAATTTTAGTTCTGATTAGTGCTATCTTTATTTTGAGACTAATTTACATTCTGTCAGAAAATTAATGTGTACATACATTTAAGAATATAACGAATTCTTTTTTTTCTTTTTCCTTCTTTTTAAATTATATTGCTCTTATTATATTCCACAAAATATTAATAAATTTAAACATTTACAGTCTAAAGTTTAATTTTCCAATTTTAAATATCAGCCTCTCAATTTCCTTTAATAAATCAGTATTTTGTTTCTTATTATTAAAACCATTTAATTTTTTATTTATACCGTCTTCCAGTGACATAAAAAAAGCAATCGATAAGGAAAATAATTTTGAATTCTTGAAAATATTGAACAAGTACATATTTATGTTTATTTCAACAAAAATATACGTTTTGAAGTTACATTTCCTGATTTAATAGTATTTTTATTTTCTCTATAAATTTTGTTGATTTTTTTAATTAAATATTGTTTTTTCCCTCAGTAGATTTTATCAATTCTTTGAAAATATATTTTATTTATTAGGTTTTTACTAGCAATCTTATATTTCAGAAACGTGCTATTTTCCTTCATTAATATCATAAAATTATTACATATATCTTGACTATAAATATTGTATGAAAGACTCATTTTCTTATTTATGAAATGTCTTTATGATAATTAATTATTTTTATTTTCAATCTGTGGTTTCTAGGAATGAATTAAAAAGAAAAATATTTGAAAATGTATTCAAAGAAATTTCAAATTATATTGAAATTAATTCGTGCATTGCTTCGATACATCGTAAGTTAATCATGCTTTTGTAATTTCCATGAGTCTTAATCAATTTTTATGAGGAATAATATCGGAGTAATTTTTGTTGATGTTCTACATGATTCCCAAAGTGAAAAAAAAGGTTTATGTTTTTAAACAAAAATTATTTTATTTTCAAATTTAGTAAGCAATCAATTACGAAAGTTTTAAATACCATTGCAAAAAAAGAATTAAGAGAGCAAAAGAAGTGAGTAATTTCATGATTTTCGAAATTAAACAGATCAATAATTTTTTAATATTCTACTAGAGTTCTTCGTTTAAATTCCAGGTGAAAAGAAATTGCATGAATGTTTAAGAAGATGATTATGCTCATAATAGAGGTTGATTATAATTAAAGTGGCCATCCCAAATTTGGATAGAGACGTTTCTGGTTGAATTAAAATTTTTAAAAATGATGTGAAATGTGTGTATATATATAAATAGAAAAGAAAGCATATACCATGCATGTGTTTCGATGCAAATGTTTGAGCTATGACAATAGTAGCAGAGTGTATTTTGATCATGTAAAGGTTCTTTTTGTGTGATCCAAGAGGGGCTTTCAAGAGTTAAGTAAGAATTAATAAAGATCTTGCCATATGTTGGTAGTTATCATGCAATAATTCTACGGGATACATATTAAAATTCGCCGTCATTTGATTTTTTTAATAATGAGTATGCAATATTATTCAAATTAAAAACAAAAAAATTTTAATGCTTAAAGGGGCTGTGTATTGAAATTTTCAAAGAACACATTTTAAAATAAAAATGCGTTGTTTTACAAAATATCACAATATTTAAGATATTAGTGCAAACCTGTAATTTTTTTTTCTCTCGAGTATGGTGCCACCATAACAAAGAATGATTTACAGCAATATGTATTGGACGGTGCCTGGGTGTAGTAATCTCAGAGCTTGGTGTCAAACTTTGGCGACTGGGCGATCAATATGGATAATACAGGAAACACCGGGAATTTCCCCGATTCGACAATTAGGAACCGGGATATGATCAAAGGCTCCTGACTGTTCTGGAAGTTTGTAGCACCTCTTCCCGTGAAATACACTGATGGAAAAAAATCCGAACACCAAGAAAAAATTATTGTACAGTAATGAAATTTTAGGAATACATTTGTCTAGGTAACATATTTAATTGATTAAAGTTTCAAGATCACAGGTAGAGCCATTGACGAGAAGAGCCAATTCAAATGTGAAATGTTGGTACATTAGTAACCGCCAGAATTTTGAATTCAAGCATGCAAACGTGCGTGCATTGTGTCGTACAGGTGTCCGATATCAGTATGTGGGATGGACTTCCATGCCTGTTGCACTTGGGCGGTCAATGCTGGTTGTGGATGACTCTGGAGTTGTCGTCCAATGATGTCTCATACGTGCTCGATTGGAGAAAGATCTGGTGATCTAGCAGGCCAAGGCAACATGTCGACACTCTGTAGAGCATGTTGGGTTACAACAGCGGTATGAGGGCGAGCGTTATCCGTTTGGAAAACACCCCCTTGAATGCTGTTCATGAATGGCAGCACAACAGGTTGTATCACTAGACTGACGTACAAGTTTGCAGTCAGGGTACGTGTGATAACCACGAGAGTGCTCCTGCTGTCATACGAAATTGCTCCCCAAACCATAACTCCAGGAGTGTGTCTAGGCCTCAGACAGGACACTAGCAGGCGTTCACCCGGCCTCCTTCTAACCAACAAACGGCTATCACTGCGACCAAGGCAGAAACGGCTTTCATCAGAAAACACAACAGATCTCCACTCCGTCCTCCAATGAGCTCTAGCTTGGCGCCACTTACGTCGCAAATGGCAGGGGTTTGGAGTCAGTGGAATGCATTGTACAGTGCGTCTAGCTCGGAGCTGTCCTTGAAGTAACCGATTTGTAACAGTTCGTTGTGTCACTGTGGTGCCAACTGCAGCTCGAATTTCAGCTGCAGACACAGTATAATTAGCCACAGCCATACGCCGAATACAACGGTCTTCCCTCTCAGTAGTACCACGTGGCTGCCCGGAACCTGGTCTTCTTGAGGCAGTACCTTCCCTTGACCACTGCCGCCAATACTCATGCACAGTGGATACATTCCTGCCAAGTCTTTCAGCAGTAACGCGGAAAGAAAACCCACCTTTTCGTAGCCCTACAACACGACCTCGTTCAAACACAGTGAGCTGTTGATAATGGCTTCTTCGTCTTCTCAGAGGCATCCTTGACTAACATTAACCCACTACGTCAAATCTGTAAACTGTGAATAACGATCACGAACCTTATAGCACTTATTTAAAGCAAACCTCATTTGCATGTTGATAGTGTCGCTACTAGCGCCACACTTACGCGCGTAGCTCGAAATTTGAATCGATGTCATCTTTCAGATGTATAAACACGCCTACCAAATTTCGTTTGTCTAGCACAGCTGCTTCCTAGTATTGGGATTTTTTTCCATCAATTAATATATATATATATATATGTTTAATTATTTCTTTAAAGTGCTAATAAAATTATTTTTCTAAAAAATTAGAATAACTAAATTCCAAACGAAATAGACGCAGCCCTAATTACA
This sequence comes from Argiope trifasciata, assembly GCA_026543055.1. NCBI lineage: Eukaryota > Metazoa > Arthropoda > Arachnida > Araneae > Araneidae > Argiope > Argiope trifasciata. The sequence continues at coordinate 2,268,060 of JAPMOQ010036552.1, read as the reverse complement.
ACAATGATATGTAGGTTGGATCATAGAAATAAAACTTGCGAGAAAAATTAATGACTTGCTTTTCGTTTAGCATGAGGAAAAGTGGATAAAAAGAACACAAAATACCAATCAAAATTATTTCAATGTGCATTATATTGCATCTAATCACATATTCAAAGTGTGTTGAAATGTTTTGAGAAATTGCAGTAAAACGGTGTAGTATCTTTGTTTTTAATTCAAATAAAACTCGTATGCTTCCTTTTTAGACGTAATCTTTCAGCAATTCCCACTTCTAGAAACCCCAAAGATTGAAATACGGAGAATAAAGATGATAGGCAGCAATAAAATATCTCTAATTTATTTGATAACTCGCCGTTTTTGGCCAATAGCTGGTTCGCCATGAGTAATGCATTCTAAAATTTTGAATTTGATTATCAGCTTTAGAGTAATTTCCGCATTGATTGGCCTGAAATTCATATTTTCTTCAAGATAGTTGAGAGAAAAATCTAAAAGAACAAGATTTTGTAATACTATTATTTTACTTTTATAAGTCAGTCAGTTTTAGTGATTAATTTAGACGATTGATTGATGTAACATTTTTTGTTTAAAATATTAGTAAAAATTTGTAAAATATGGCTCACAGCGCAAAGTATGAAAAATATCTAAAACTCATTCATCAATGCATTGTTTGACTACATAAAATGTAATTATTTACTTCATTTAGACCAAGTTAACAACACTAAACAACATGTATGCTTATTACTAAGGATTCACAAATTAGCCATTGGGCCTGAATTCGAATGCGTATCCTGTATTAATTCAATCATGTTTACTGTAAACAAAAAGCTGATTGATTGAATTAAGGATATAGATATTGCAAACGATGATAGAAATTTTTACCTTGCAGTTATTTTTATTTTTTATAGAAAATATGATATTTAATATTTATTTAATTTCATCCAATCACGTATTGAAAGTTGCATTTTTTACAATTCAATTTGCAGTTATAGATAATTTATTTTTTAATTTGAACTTCTTCACTATGGTAGCAACGGTTTAATAAAAGCTATTTTTTCCCTTTGCTCGTTTATCATTTTTCGTTTGTTGTAAAATGTTATTGTTTTGTCTGAAATATATTGTTGGAAAAATATAATTAAAATATTTCTTTAAAAGTTCATTAATTATAGAAACCTAAGTTAAATGTTAGAAGACTTGCACCATTAGAAGGCGATTTTTTTAAATCTTTAACTTGATTTAAAAATCATCTTTGCGCGATAATATTTTTGGAAGTTATAATGGAAAAACGTCGAAATTTCGCTGGATTTTCGAAATTTGAAAAAAGGGCTCCAAGGTACACATGTACCCAATTTGGTAGTTGTAGGTCTAACGGCCTGGCCTGTAGAGTGCCAACACACGCACACACACACACACACACACACACACACACACACACACACA
>JAPMOQ010036552.1:2247419-2266613 GCA_026543055.1 Argiope trifasciata | reverse complement strand
CACACACACACACACACACACACACACACACACACACACACACACACGCACACACATTGAGCTTTATTTTACGTATAGAGGTCTGAAGTAGTTACGAAATTCTTTATTCGCCTGTTAGGTAATATAAAATATAATATCATCTATAAGAAGAGAGTAGTTTCTTAACACTAAAGTTTTTTTTAAGATAGAAATGATTTGTTTTCGTAATTCGTAGTAACTGGCACCTGTGAAGGTATGCCATTTATTACCTTTGGAGTGTTCTCTTCAAAGAAAAATATGTTGAAAGAGAAATCAACATTAAAATTATGCCTTATAGTAATGTTATCGAATTTCAGAGACATTTCCGAACATTCACAAATTTCAAGGCATGATGTACATCATATGCGACAATGCTAAGTATTCACTGATGTGCTTGGAGGAAAATGCACACCACCTGACATAAATATTCCTTGGTCACTATCATTTCCTATTCTGGGCAGAAAAATGTACTTTCCCAGACCTCGAGGACCTCATTTGGACATTATTTTAAAATTAATCACATAATATTTCGTACTGTAGATCAATAGAGAGATAAATCATATAACTCCTCTCAAGCTATAAAAAGCTATTGACAACCCGGCTCTTTTTTAGCCACAGCGATAAATGACTTTTCAATATATTGATTTGAGATCTATTTCTGTCTACTTGCTAATAGCACACTTAACTCCTTTGTCTACTCAAATATGGTAATCATCTTTTTTGATTAACAAATTGTCATTTACTTTTGGTGCTTAAGTTTTCTTTTCCTAGGTTAAAAGTATCGTTACCCAGATATTTTCCAATTATTTTTCATGCAGAGGTTAAAGAAATAATACACAAAAAAATTCTTTGAAGTAAAAAAAGTATATTTTTATTGAATAAAAATAATTTTAATTATTCTTAAAACCAATTTGTTGACATCTGAATCTTTTTAAGTGAGTCATATATCCTAACTATTGCAAAATCAGATTTTGATTCAATTCTAGGGAATCCGTTTGCATCAAAATGGATAATGTTGAACGCCAGTCCTATTCAAGTTAAATATAGCAGAAAATTGTGTCACAGAAAACGCTGTAGTCATGATGGATAAAAAAAGAAATACAGAAAAGGAGTGCACCATTGTGTGGATAGAAATATATTTAGTACATTATATATATATGTATATTATATATTATATACATATTATATATATATACATACATATAAGAAAAACAAACAAGTAAAATCGTCTATCTTCTCAGAGAATCTCAGCCACTTAAATAGAAATATTGCAATCGAAATTTTCTGTATATTTCAAGAAAATTAGAAATGCTTCTAGTATTTAATTCCCTTTAATCTATTTTAAAGAAAAACCATTAATAGTTGATATAAAAGTTTAAGAATTTTAAGCATCATCCTCATTTCAAGCATCAAAATTTAATATTGTAATTTAGAAAATAAAATTAATTTCCATCATTAATGAGACACTGTAAGTAAAAGTATGCGAAACAAAAACATCAATTTCTTTCTTTCTTAGAATATTATTTGCTTTGTATTAAAAATGAAATAAAAGTGCTTAAGCATGACAAAGAAATAGCCTTTGTTAATAAAATTTCGTTCAATTCAAGACTATTTCATGAAATTAAAATTTATTCATTGAATAACTTAGACTGAATGTATCCTTTTTATACACGTCAAGACATATTCCTAATCTTATTTCCCTCAAACTCTTTCAATCAAAATTATTCAACAAAACATAAAAATAACTATCATATGATAGAGCCAAATCGCACATTTTCACAAACATGTATGCTTTTTTCAGCATTAGTTTGAACTTCTAACTAATAATAAACGCCTTTCCTTTATCTAGTTAATTTTGCATGGCCCTTTACAGCCTCTCTCTCTAATGCTGGCTGAAAGCTGTTCTAAAAAGAATAAGACAGAATGAGCGATAAAAGCTTTTCTGTCACAATCAGAAAAATAGTTACTTTGCGTTTCCAAAACAGCCGCTGCACTTCGTTCGTGTAGAAAGTAATTGATGATGTTGTGATGATAATTTACTTAAAGCAATGCTGAGGGGAAGATGTTCAGTTCAAAATGATGAACAACGTATGCCACGGAATGTATGTTTTTTCTCCTCCTTATTTTGATGGAAAAGACGAGTCTGAAATGCACTTATTTGTGAATGTTTTTTTTTTTATTTTTTATTTTACTTTCAATAGTTTTCAGTAAGTATACATAAAACAATAAAAGAATGATCTTTTTTTTAAAATAAAAGAACTTTCGTTTAATATTTTATATTTATGAACCGTTATTTTATACATAATTTTACATGCAATTCATGTTTTTTTTCTTACAATTAGAGATGAAAAAGAGAAATTATAATATTTGAAAAATTAACACATTCGAACTTCCTTATTCATCAATGCATGTTATTCCCAATTGTATGTATCCAGTTCCCTATAATTTTAAACCAAAACCTCAGTATGTTCTTTTCCAAACTTGCATTGATAATCCTCGAAAACAATTCATTCGTGAAAAGAATCCCCTCTGGCATTACTTTTGGTGGGTAAGTTATATTATTTTTTTACATATATATATGCTGGGTAATAAAGTTTAGTTAAAAGTGATAGTTTCTACTCTCGATTTCCCTATAAAGGAGTAATTTATCTAAATGTTAAAATATTGTTTTTTATCTGTTGTCAAGCTATAGAAGTTTGATGTTGCATTTGAAAATCATATTAGATACAAGCTAAATTTTTGGGAAATACTATCTGTTGCCTTAAGTCTACAAACATTTTTTTTCTTTCAAAATAACGATTTTATATTATTACCAGTATTTTTTAATTTATATTTTACATAATCTGAGACTATTTATTTATAATAATTTGTTTTTTTTAAATTTAAAACAAATAATCATGTATTTAAAAGTTAACCTAGTTCGAAATTTTTATCTAATATTTGTTATAAGAAATATCTTAGAAACAGATTAATAAATATTTAAATAAAAAACGTACTTGATTCAGAAGATTTTCGTTAATATGTTTAAGTAAATATCAAATTCCAATACAATACATGTAACTGATTCTTTAATTCAATGACAATTCAATGAATTCAGTGAATAACAATAAATTCAAAAAATTGTTATTTAGAAAATATTCGTAAATGTATTTAATTCTAAGCACCAGTATAATGCATGACATTAATTCTGCAATAAACATTTAATAGAAAATTAATTCAAGTTAAAAGTGTCATTTCTAATGTTTTCATGAATTTATATAAGAAGTATTACCTTTAAATAAATTTTACTCACCTCATACATTATTGCTACAATATTTATAAAAACTTTTACAATATGTAAAATTTTGTTTTTAATTTTGTAAGTAAACGAAGTGATTCAAATACACAATTGAGAACATCTTTCTTAAGCGATTTGGTGCAGAAGTTTGCACTGAAATATAATTTTAATGTGAAATGAGGAACATTAATTTCCTTTATACAAAAAAAGTATTCCTATTCCAAATTGAAAACATTATGTTAGCATGATATTAAAATTCTGCTAATCAAACAGGAAAAAGTCATCAGTCATTACTTTTACTAAGGCAAAATATTTGAAAAGGTACATACTAACTCTTCATAGTATTAAAATTCAATTAATAGAAAAGGAAATTTAAAAAAAGTTCATCATTGCTTTTATAATGAAAGAAAAATATTTCCCAAGAATCCAAAGACAGATATCAAGAGGAAAAGATTCGCAAGAATCCATTCATAGATTCCAAATGAATGTTTGGAAAGGTAAATGCTGCATCATCATAATAAATGTAAAATTAACTTCAAATTTTAAGATATTATTGAGTTTGAATTTTGAGCAATATCATGAATTCTAACAAAAAATTAATATTGTTGCTTTAAATTATCTAAAATTGAGAAGTATGATAGTTTTACCTATAACCGTCAGTGGTAAATATGCTTATCAATTTCAGTTTCCCCTGAACCATTTCTAGTACATTTACTACCCCTTATTTCATAAATTAAAAGGCAAATCGGTGAGCTTTCGATGTTTTAATATTTCCATCATCGGTCATGTTATAATTGCAAAACAATTTGTTGATGCATCCTCAGTAAAACCTATACAGAATTTAAACCTATAACGTTTAAAAAATATTTTTCAAGTAACATTTTTTGAATAAACTTCGAGTTAATTTAATAAATTTTTAATATTTTAAATATAATATTGATGTTTCATATTGTGCATGAAATAAGGCTTACATTTACAATTTATTGGTGAATTGAAGAATTTTTTAGAAAATTACTTCATATTAAAGGAAAAATTATGTACATACTACAGTTGTATGTGTAAAGATACTTTATTATTCAGTAAGAACTTAATAGCATATTTCTTTAACTTTGATAACTTCCGCATATATCAATTTTATATCGATCAAAACAATTTAATCAAACTAAACGAAGTATTTTGTGAATGAGTATTAAATTTTGTAAAATCTTCTTTTATTCCAAGCAAAATTAAGTCAATTTTTTACAAATAAAATAATGAGAAATGTAAATCAAAGCAAACTTAAGCATTTACAACCTTTTTATTTATTTTGTGCACTTTAATTACAAAATGAGAGTGAACATTGTAAAAAGCCGTGTGAACTTTAATAAATATTACCAACATAATTAAAAGTGATTTAGAAATTTAAGCCTATTTATAACAATGAAATTTAGGTCTCAATAATTTAGAAATAGCGAATTTGTCTTTGTTTAGAAATACACTAGCATTTTTTCGGTTAGCTAAGTTAGCAATCAATCATCCGACTGCCTCATTAGAATAAACAGGTTTTGGTAGTCTGGAATAATTTTGAGAATTTAAATAAAATCTCATGAGACATGGACCCGCACATGTTCTGATTTGAATATAAAATTTGTTGGCAAGCCTTAACAGTTACTTAAAAGAAAAGCCTTTAACATGTAACGCAATAAAATTTTCAAATATATCAATTTTATATAGGGCATTAATAGATTTCATGACACTCACCTCATGCTTTCCTCATAAAACATTTTCAGAAATAAGAAATTCAAGCATAATAACACAATATTCATGTATATATTTTATTATCGCTGGACTAATAATAGCCCTTTCGAGATGGGGAGAGGTCTCTATCCTAGACTAGCGTACTTTAAAAGAATCATCCAACAGAACCGGGATTTTGCATCACTAAGCCTAACCTTGAAAGCAAAAATTACAAAAAAAAATCAAGTTTTTACTTGCGTCACCATTTTTTCAGATTTTTTCATTATTCATAAGTCAAACAATTTCCTGCTGAACTCACGGTTTCTTGCCATAATAATCCGAAATCATAGTTTTCGGTAATTAAAAAGCAAATATGTGAAATGTATCAGAAAATTGTGCAAAATGAAAGGGACTGGTAATAAAACTAAAACTTAAAAAAAAGAAAAAAACACACCTAGTTATGATTATTCTGCAAGAACAAAACAAAGCAACAACAAAAAATAACCATAGGAAATATATTTGGAGCGAGACAGAAATGTTAATGATTGTAACAAGAAGAAAGCTGCACAACCGTTTTTTTATTTACATTATCTCTTTTACCCCCCTTTCCCTAAAAAGTTGATGAGTAAAATAATAAAGCTTAATTTGCGAAAACTGAATACCATACAAGCAGCTATTTAGTGCCGCGTAAAAATTATTTAGGCTCCATATATACATCTCTGTTCCATGTTCCGATTTCCAGAAATGCACGAGTGGGACGTTTGGCTATGGATGACGTTCACTGGTGGTGCTTAGATGAACGCCCGTTGCAAAAGAGGTTGAAATAATAATTCAGAAAAAAAAATTCATTTTTTTTCATTTGATTACACATTATATATAGCATTTTACACATTTCTTACATTGTTAATCTTACTTTAGAATGTATAATGATTTAAAACATAAAGTATTTTTAATGAGCTGTCTCTGGGGATTATTTTCTCGAATATTATATGGAAGCTATCATTTTGAAAGTAGAATAAAAAGAAGAAAATACAGGAACGTATTGGGACATGTTATGAATATTTGCAGCATTTGTAAATAACATGCCGAAAAGTCAAACAGTCTGCCTTTACAAGACTTATAAACCAAAAATCCCCGCTTACATAAGTGAAGTAATAACCATGGAAATCACTTCCTTTTTCTACAGTCACTTTACAAATTCTATATAAATAAAATGAAATTTCTTTCGAGGTACACATAAGAAAGAATAAGAGAGCAAAAGACGAACCTGATTAAAAAAGTTAATTATGAATAACCAGCGATAATAACTGCGTATCAAAAGCATTACGGTGGCAGAAGCTAAAATTACTTTTTTAGCAACATTATTTCTAACGGTTCAAAGAAAAACTAACGATCCTTTCACCTTAATGAATGAAGTTCCTTAACAAAAAAGAACAAAAAAAAAAAAAAAAAGGAAAGAAAAGAAAATAGGTTTAATTTTAGAAACTGGCTTCCATGCGAATTTTTCTCCCTTGTTTCATTTAACTGGGGAAGAAAAAAATATATTGCCTTATTAACGATAACACCTGAGGTTAAATGTTACGAAGTGTGAGTCGCCTTTTGTTCAGTTCTTTAGTGTATAAAGGAGAGTTATACACTGAAGACTTTTTTAATGATTTTTTTCTGAGCCAAATGAATTTACAATCTACTTTTAAAAGAAAAGAGAACTCTTACTTTTTATGAAAATAAAATTCATCCAATGACTGGTAGAATTTGATGACTTTGAATGCGTGTGCTAAGAATAATAATTAAATTATTTCACTACCTGCGGGAATAACGTATTTGCATTTTAGTATAAGCATCTATTTTCGTACAGTATATTTTTTATCAAATAGTCTTCTGTATTTTATACTTCCAGTAATAATACTTTATTTTTATATCCAAGTATCAAATATTCTTCTCTATTTTATACTTGAAGTAATAAGAGTACTATATTTTATACAAGTAAGAATAAAAGTAGATATAATTTTGATCATGGGGACTATTTTATTTATGTAACAAATAATCCTAGTTTGTAGGGCTTGTCAAACAATATTTACACATATGCAGTCAGTGTCTGTAATTAAATACTGTAAGAAATTTAGTTTAAATAATTAAATATATATTTTTAATTGTTTATGTAAACGTTACATAAGTGATTATCTTAAGTTGAATTTGTTTTTGTTTACAAAAAAGCAGTACTTTTTTAATAATACTTTTAATAATAAGCAGTACTTTTTTAATACTTTTCTATTAACTTTTTGATTCGAAATCCCCAAAATACCTTTTATTATTTAAATTAGAAATATGTTTAATACTTTTTTGGATAAACTTTGTCTTTGACAGCATTTAAAAAAAAATTAGAGTTCAAATATTTTATAAGATAAATGAAATCATTCATGCGTTTGCTTCTGTAACTGATGCCTGTTATTCATATTTTCATAAAAGATTTGTCATCTAACTGTTAGTAAAAAGAGAATAATCTTATTAGGTAAATTTGTGAATCCTTACCATAAGTCAGATGACGTCAGACAACCAAGAATTTAAAGTTGTTTCATGGTATTTGATATTATCTATCGCTGTTTTCAGAAATGTAAATTTCACAGAGTTTCACTTTTGAATTTTGCAATTTGTAATATAAAACACAAGGAAAATTTTTACAAAAGTCCCTTTTCAAATTTCAAAACTAAAAATATTCCAACTGCTTTTATCACAACTATGAAATCATGTCAATCTTATAACTGTGAAAAAGATGATGAATACAGAGAGGAATTTCTCATATTGTTTGTTCGGATAAATTGTTTTTAATTGAGAAGGTAAAATTAAACACCTATTGGAAGCAATGACTCCATTCATTTCAATTTACAAGATCTTAGGAAATAATTCAATTTTGAGATTATACTAAATAATGATTGCTTTACAATGTTTCCAAAAATTTTGGTAGAATCGAAGAAAAAAGGTATTGTATAAAGTCCGTGTGTACGAATTATTTGAAATTTTAAGACAAAGGAAATGGACAAGAAAGGAAATAATTTTCTCGAGAAACGCAAAATATTTATTGTTTTTGTTTGGAAATTAGTATGACGAAATAAAACGATAGATATCTGATATCGATGGTTAATCCCTTTTCATATGTTGTGGGTTCGCTTCTACCAAATATAAAAACATGAAAGTAGTGTTAAAATATTGAAGTAGAATGACACAAGAATAAAATTATAGTCTGATTTTCTATAGTATTCACAGTTTGATGTGGCAATAGAGTCAATTGCGTTATCGAAACATTTCAAAGGTAATAGAAGGTAGTATAGCAGAAGTAAACATCTGTAGATTATTCTAAATTAAATCAGGCTGAATTCATATTCATTATAAAAAGTTTACTGCTCAAGACATATGAACAATAGCCCTCACTCAAAAATAATTACTTACAGATCATTATAATTTACTTAAGCCATTACCTAGTTACATGATAATAATGAAATCTAATGCTAGGAACGAGACAAAAAAAATACTTTAAAAAGTTACTAAAATTCAGGAAAAAAAATCTTCACTATTTGTAAATTGGTGTATTTAAAAAGACAAAGTTTTATATTTTAAAATAGAGTAAAACTCATCATAACTTGCCCTGTATTAATTTAGAAGTTATCGGAAAAAACACCCTGATCCAGCCTAATTTTTAATTAATTGGAACTCTGATAAAAATTTTTAAAAGAAACACATGTTCTCACTTTATCTGTATGCATGTTCTAAATTTATACAATAAATTAATATTTTCGAATTTATTAGCACAAGCACATACACACATTTTTTTTCTTAGTATAAACGAAAATTAATGTTACTATATATGCAATAGTTTCCAATCAAGCAATTTTTGAAGTAAAAGAAAGTATCATTTTCAATTTTGCAAGCAGAAATAATGATATAATAGACTCATAGCTTAAATATATTTAAAAATAGTGGAATTAATATGTAACATGATTCCACTTATTACATTTGAGGTATAATAATTTTACATTTTGCGATTCTCCTTAAATGGCTAGAAATAGAATAGACAATTATTTATCTAGGATCGCAAATATTGATATTAAGCGAAATACATTTAGAATCCGTGCAAAAGCTGTGGTTGGCGAGCTCTGTCATGGATTAGTCCGTACGGAAATATATTATGAAATTCTTTACCGAAAAATTTGTTGTAAAACAGAACAAATGAGCACACATGACTTTTGTGAGGCCATAAGCATTCATTGGAAAAGAATGTTGTGAAATCAGAATAATGGTTTTAGGTTAGACTATTGGTTATACTGTTTCCTGTTATCTAAAAAAATGATAATCGATCCAGAGCTATTAAAAAATGAAATGTATCTTTTTTATCTGTATAAAAAGAATAAGCAATGATATGCCGAATGATATATTTTAATCTCATACGTACAACCTCCCACTCAAGCATTGTTTTAATTGTATGCAACAAAAATGAAGAATAATATTACAATTCTCATTAGAAAAAATATATAAATAAAATATAGAAAGTTTGATTAGGATGAAACAATAAAGTCCTGAATTGCACTGAATGGATTGACTGGTAAAATAAATCAACGAGTTTCAGGTAAAAGAATATTTTGTATTTCGCATGTTGTCATCAAATAAGTTAAGCATTTCTTTTTCTTTTTTTATTAAGTCATTGAAATCAAAAAGTCATTTTCTAATATGAGAAATGTGCAGTTTGTTTTATTTACATTTTTACAAATTCATAGTTTTCAAATTTAGAATTGGAAGAAACTATTTTTTTAAATAAAATGGGGTCGGTATATGGCACAGAGCTACCAATGGTACTCTGCAGGCGCACTCATCACCTTTAAGATTAAATACAACTGCGTCAAGCTAACTGAACCAGAGCCGGACAGTTTTATATACAATGTGGCTGTAAAAGAGAGACATGTTGATGGAGCGAAATGGTATTGCATCTACGTTTTTGACCGTTTCCATCGCATTATTCTTTATGTTGACGATCAATATAATAAAGTTTCACTTAATAGATGACAATACCGCTTTTTTTTCACCGGACAATAACCTGAAAGTGACCATTGCAAAAATGGAAGTTACGTTTTTATCTTACACACAACCCGAAATTCTTCCCTAGGGGGGCTTCAAAGGAAAGAAGTTATTACCTTTCTATGCCTATTGAATTCTTTATACTGCCAAAATGTTTTACCTTCTTATCTTTATTCAATTCTAATAATCCCAAATACTACTGAATATTGTAGTCGGTTTCTGTTCACAAAAATTACTATGTGTATGCTAAATAAATTCCTTAGTTTATTTGACAATCAAACAAAGTGTAAATTTCAGTTTAAATTTTTTAAAAATAGTATTTTTCCTTTAATTATTTTTTTTATTGCTTTTAATCTTAAATGATTAAACTGTTATCAGAAAGTGTACAAGGAAAAATAAACTTTGAGATTAAATTTTAGCTTTTTATTCATTTTTCTCACTATTGTAGATTATTAAGAATCTATAACAATGATTGATATATATTATCGTATTTTATGCTAATAAATTAAAATGTAACTTTATACAAATGAATAATTTTTAATTCAAAGTATCAGCGTTTGATGTTATTAGTTACTTTGAAAGAAAATAACTTGCAGTATATTTTTAATTATGTTCCACAGACATTCAAAATCTCTACAAAAAATTCAAAAATGACTTATTAATAACATCCCTAAAAACCAAAAGTGATCATAAATAAATTTTAAAATAAATGAAAGTTTGAATGCATAAACAACATTGTTCATTGTTTCAACATTTAATCATATATTCTAAAATTAAATTGAGAATCCAGAACGAATAATAATTGAATCATGAGGATACAAAAAAATAGTTTCTTTCATTACCATTCTGAAAAAACACCAAATTTTACAATTCTAAAATAATGCGCAAATCTAATATAAAAAATGAATATTTATTTGTTCGTATTTTATAAACTGTCGTATCATTTATCTTATTTCAATAAAACAATGCCAAATTATTGATTGATTGCAGTTAATATTATTGAATTAATGAGTTTTAATTCAAAGTATCAGAATTTGATGCTATTTATTAATTTAAAAGAAACTAACGCTCAGTATATTTTTAATTATGCTCCACAGACATTGAAAATCTATGGAAAAAATTCAAGAATGGCCTACAAATGGCATTCCTAAAAACCAAAAGCAAAAGTGATCATATATAAACACTCTAAAAGTTTGTATACATAAGCAACATTGTTCATTAATAATGCAGTATAAAGCAAGTGTGCTCATGCATAAATAATGCAAAATAAAACAAAAGTGATCATTTATAAATAGTGTAAAAAAAAGCAAAAGTGTTCATACATAAGCAAACATTTTTGTTTATAAATATTGTAAAATAAAACAGAAGAATACAAAAATAATGCAGAATAAATCAAAAGTGTTCATAGGTAAGCAAAAATGTTCACTCATAAAAACTGTGAAATAAAACATAAATATTGATACACAAACAAAAGTTTTCATTCATAAACATTATAAAATAAAGCAAAAGGGCTCACACGTAAAGAAAGGTATTCATGCATAAAAATTGCAGAATAAACTCCAAATATTCGAATATTGAGTACAGCGTAAATAAAATAAAGTATTGCAGAGAATGGCAGTACAAATTTAAGGGCATTCTACACAATACTACAAAGAGCACAGATCATATAAGTGAGATTCTGAAAATAAAAAAAATTAACATTGAACTTCAAATTTTCTTCAAGAATCACAGATTTATTCGGGCGAAAGGGAATAATGCCTTTATTAAAGAGTCTGGATAAAGTTTTTCGGACTTTGCTACTTCTGATTAAAACATTTCCTAACTGACATTTCTCTAAGAGAAATTTGAAGCGAAAAATTAATTTGACTATGTAAACTAAATTTCATTCATAACTTTCCAAATTATGAAAAAATAAGTTGTAACTGATATTTAAAAGGTTTCTTCAGGAATATGGAAGTTACACCTTTCAAATGTTTTATCCTACTTTTATCCCCAAAATGAAACGCTTGTTTTGTTCTTATTCTTTTTGATGTTTTCCAATGATTGTTCTCTAATTAAATGATAGACAAATATGTTTACCATATACAGTCAAATATGTTCCTTGCTACAGTAAATCCCACAAAACAAATCATTCAATTAAGTGAACGAAACATTTATTGCTTGGACATATATTGAATACATAAAATACAAATATTTTGGATTTACATTTTTGAGGAGAATGATAATTCTGAAGTCACCAAAATTTATATAAATAAAAAGGAATGTTTGTCTATATGTATCTTCTGCCTTACTAAACCGTTCATTCGATTGTGATGAAACTTGGTCAGCGTAATTTTTGCACCTATGGGATGGTTATAGGGATAATATAATGATCTAATTTTTTTAAAAAAATTTCAAATCTCAACCGCTTCTATTTACTAAGGATTAATCTCCTAATAATTCGCCGAGAATAGTTCGCCACAATAGTTTCTGTAGAAATGCAGAATATATTGTAATATATTTTGTAAGTATAGTACACAAATGTCATACAAGTCATTCTCAAAGGCAACTTTATTACAGATTAAGCGAGAAAGTTTTGGAGTTTTTTATTTTTAAATACATTTTAGCATTTTTCGAAGCAACTACCGAAAATATTGTAGTACAAATAAATTTGCACCACTTAATTTTCAAAAAACTATCTTTTGAGCAATATTAAAGATTTTGTGGCATAAATTTATTTTCTATGTTTAACCAATTTCAAAAGAATGTATTTTAATCACCTTTTCTAAAATTAAACTGAGAATTCTGAACGAATATGAAACGAATCATGAGGTACCAAAAAAAGAGTTTCTTTCATTACCGTTCTGAAAAAATACCAAGTTTTACAATTCTAAAATAATGCACATATCTAATATATAAAAATGAATATTTCTTTATTCTTATTTTATATACTGTCGTACCGTACATCTTATTTCGATAAAACATTCCCAAATTATGGATTGATTGCACTTAATATTATTTTTTTCGGTGACAGTAATGTGCCGGGTACCAGCTAGTACTATATTTGCGACGAAAAAGGATAAAGGAGTGGTACAAGAAAAATGTTGGATTTTGTTCCTAGAATAGATATTTTCTCAAATTACTCTTTCAGATATTTGATCAAATTTCTCAATTGCATTTACATTTACTATTAAAACTATTATAACCAACAAAATGATTTTTAGAATATAAAACTAGTTTCTTTAGCCTCAAAAAAACCTAGATCAGCTTTAGCTTTAAAACATTTAGTAGATTGATGTTCTATCTTAAAAATTTAAATGGCGTAATTATTTCAAATTATACAGAGCAGAGAAAAAGAAAAAATTGAAACCGAACCATCCTTTCAAATCCTTGAATCTCTCATAATTGAAAAAGATAATGAATCGAATTGCATACTTTCTGATGTTTTAATTTGATATGAATTAAAGCAGAAATTAATACATAAGTAATAATTAAAACGACACGATTAAATATCACAGCTTTATTTTCCATTCTCATAACAAATGTGAAAGTTTGGAAAGGGGGTGTCAGCTCAGGTGTCTTCCTTGACATCTGACAGGGGCTCAAATTGAGAAGTCTATCTCAGAATAGCTCTGTTGCTTTAAAAGTGGGTTATTAATATGGCGAAATAAGCTAAACTTCTTATACCGATGGTAATAACAACGAAAGTTCAAAATAAGCTCACAATAAAATATGGTAACTAATGTGCAGTTCAATTACTTAATGAATAATCATAGATTGAAATCTTATAAATATCACAAATTCAGTAGGTTGAGTCTCGAAAAGCGAATTTCAGACATATAAGGCAGAGTCCCTGTAGAAGATCTTGGCAATTTAATGAACTAAAGAACTGATTGAACTATATTCCATATTATTAAGAAAAACTATTCTATTTTAACAATAAAAAATGATATGAATAAAATAATAAAGAAGTAAATTTATTTTGTATAGTCAAAAAAAAAGAATCTCCAAATTTGATTCCAATGGCTAATCTGGATACATATTTCTTAATCATATTACTAACCTTAGCAATTTAAACTATTTTTTATGCTGTAATTGACTGTAAAAAGATTTCAAATGCACTTTTTGAACACCGCAGCAACTCTCTGAATTGTAAAAATATAATTTGTAGAATTATTCAATATAGGTCCTCTAAGAAATTATAAAAGACGCAAAAACTATGAATTTTAATACTTTATTATTATCCTTTATTACACACATTATTTTGCATTTCACTATCTTTTAGTTACTTATAATTTAAAATTTTTTACAAGTTATTTTTAGTTTCAAATTTTTATATACAACATAAGAAGCCTTAAACATCTTATTGAGTGTGCCTCATTTAAAATAAACTTTAAAATAATTTTAAATAATATCATAAATTGCAAATAGATGTCAGCACGGGCTCTATATCATTAGTAATATCCAAAAATCTAAGTAAATATTTAGAAATTCAGAGTTGCTACAATTTTGACAAATGTATATTATGTTGAATATTTTTATTTTTATATTAGTTATCCAAATTCATATATATGTATATATATTTACCTCATAGTCTTTAAATAACCTGTGTGGGATATGAAAATGAAGATTAAAGAGAAATTGATGTATATCCCAGAGATGCATTGTAACAAGTGACCACTTGATTTATAACATAAATGTCTCCTAGTCAGCTGGTGTTACCGGAATAAAACCATAAATCATTCTTAATGAATTCTGAGGCGGCAACCAAGGTAGCAGTTTTAAAAACAAAAACATCGGACAAGCAATGTAAAAACTCCGTTATACAATTGTTTTTAAATTTTATCAATCCAAGTTGTAAAAGTTGTAAGATGTAGGAAAAGATATCAAATATTTCTCCCACTGTTAGTTTTCGCATGCATTCCACTATCATTAGCGAAAGCAGGGTGGAAAAAAAGTTCGAAATCTCCACTATTAACTTCCTGTGACAGATCGTAACAAAAAGAAATTAAAAAGCCACCATTAGCCCCTATAAAAAGAAAACAACTTGCGAATGGGTTTAAAAGGATGAAGGAAAAAAATGCCGGAGCAAATGACGGAATAAAACACAAAATACACGCATCAGCACGAGGTTTTCTAATCGTCGTCCAAAGTTTTAAAACTGCTTTCAGTTTCTCTCCACGATTCATTTGCCAAATAAGAGATAAAAAGTTTCGGAGGTTAGACACTCCCCACCTCCCCTCGCTCTTTCACTTCTTTTGAAAAGATTTTTTTTCAATATTATTTGTTCTTTCTCAGCCCATTTCTCTTTTTAAACCCCCCTTTTCGCGAAACCACGTTTGGTTCGATTAATGACTTAAAGAGTGTAGGAAAAAAAAAGAAATGTATGTGAAGAGATCTTTTATATATAAAAATTAAATGTTTGAAAAAAGTGGCAGAGAATGAAAAAGATTGAATAGAAGTGTTACAAGCATGAAAAACTCGTGCTAAGAGATAGTGGAATGGATTTTTGATTTAGAAGGCTTAAGTTAGACGTGACAAGGAAGAAACTTAATATTTTTTTCTGACTTGCTGTTTAAACCTACAAGGAAAAATGGATAATTTGTCATAAAAATCAAAACTATTTTATTTAAAATTTTGAAATGTGATATTTAAACCTAATATCTAGCATTTGTTTTTGAAGTTTATCATAAAATATTTATCATAGGACAATGCATTTTTAATAAAAAAGGATGAAAAGAAATTTTGACTTTTACATTTAAATATTTATTTAAAGAAATTGAAAATATATATGAAGTGTCAATAAATATGTAGAAACTTGGAAATATAGACAGAAACATATAGGAATGGCGAACATGTATAGAAATAAGTGTAGAAAATGCATAAAAATGAAACTTTAAAAAATGGAATGTTATTCTTATGTTTTTAACTAAAAAATGTATAAAAATCATTTATTTTCATCACTTTTCTGCTACTTTCAATGAAAATCTTGTTATCATCCTGCATACACTGAGGTATAAATCTGTCAAGTTGAGATTAAATTGGGCAAATCGTTCACTATAGTGTCTAATAAAAGTCTCATTGTAAATTAAGGAAAAAAGAAAATAGAGCAAGGGAGATGAAGCATGAGCATTGGATATGGAAGTAGTTGAATGACTGTTTTCATATAATTGTGAAATTTGTAATATCAACTGTATTAAAAAATGCAGTACAGGATGTAACATCATTTATAAGATTGTTAAATATGTGAAAGTATTAACATTGAAAAGATTCATGCAATCATATATAACCAAAATGTTTGATACATTTTTCACCGTAGAAACTAAGCTGTCATTAATAATTTTTAAGACAATGGTAAGAATAAAATATTACGAAATGATATATTATTCCAAATATCTAAATAATTTCTAGTAATAATGCTGGCATTTCTATCCCATGTAAATTTTATCAATATCTATATTATGCGAAACATTATTAAGAATTACGTTGAAATAAAAGATTGAGATTAATCAAGTTTTTTTTTTGTCAAATTGGAATTTTTTTATTGAACTATATGTTGCTGTCCTTCTAGAAGAAAAAAAACACAATTTTTCAGATTTCTGAATTATTTTCTGAATGTAATTTTCGATATAAATGGTTTTCTTTTTTGAGTGCTCAGAATAAATGATGCAAACTCGTAATACAACGACATTGTGACTTTTGTGTATTTTTGCACTAAATTTTGGAAGGTGACAACATGTCTATATGTGTAAAAAATGTTTTAACATCATTTCATCTATTTTGTGCTAGACTTTTTTGTGTTTTTTCTATTAATTTAGTGGTTGCGATTTCCCCTTTTAATTTAGTAATTTAGTTTAATTTTACAGTTTATGATATTTCACCATATTAGTTGAATTTAAATGGTCAAAAATAGTCAAATAAATTCGTTAAAGTATTATAATTTAGCATATTAATTAAACTATTTTGTATATCTACATAATAAATGTGAAATGAAATCAAGAAATCTGTTAAAATATTTATGCTTATTTTAAATTGCACTGAAAATAACGCTAAAGTAACTTTCTTGAGCTATGGTTTTATCCCACTCACTTAGTTATGCTCTAAATACATATGTGTTTATTCATCACATCATAATATATATTAAGAAATTAATTTTATGATATTATTTCGGAGAAATTGTTAGTCTTTAAGAGTCTATCCTTTTAGTTTTGCTTTAGAATCCTTTGATTTGTTTCCTGTGGATAGAAACGGGCCAGTTAGTTGTAAATATAACTATTTTTGATTGAAATTTGTTTGCGCTGAATATTTTATGATAATTTTTGGAGATGTTAATTCTACAGAATAACAGACATGTTATTAAAAAACGACGCTTAAAATTTATTTGATTTGTTAAAAAGGTCTAGATTTACCATTTTACGTGAATATATTTTCATGCATCATTGTAATCCCGTTGTCAACTTGGAGTAATGAGAGTTATAAGTACATGGGGTTAATAATGTTACTGATTTTCGATATTTCTTTGGTGTGGACTGAATTATAATGTAAAGCTGTGCCACATATTTCATGTTGCATATCAGTAACTTTCATGGTAACTTATCATATCCCATTAACGAATGTTCAATGTTAGCCGGGACAATTAATATTCTAGATTTTTGAGGATATCTCAACTGGAAGCGCAGTTACATACCTTTCTAGAAACTACTTTGTTTTGTCCCGAAAACTATAAAAAGACAAGAAGAGAAGCTGAAAACAATTGTATTGAGCTAAAAAATAGTAGTGAATTCTAGAGACATTACTCAAGCTTTCTATAAATGCTTTACACTGTTATGATTAATAGCAATCTGCTGCTTGCGGATTTTGTTCTACAAGTGCTGTTCATTAGTGCATACATTTTAGTTTTGTTTTGTACTATGTAATCGTGTATAAAAAGCATCATTATTCATTATTGTGCCTATGGAACTTTTCAAAGTACTGACTACAAGAATTTTATTTTTAAATTTCTTTTATCGATAGGATTTTTAAATCCCAATTATCACTCAGTTTGGAATTTGGAAACGCCACCCAATGCACATTTTGCTGTTCCATAAGATGCGTCTTTTGAAAATTATTTAAATGTCTTAACATATGGTTCCTATTGCAATGACAAAATTATTTATTAACTTTTCGCCTTCTTTCTCCTTCCTGCATCTTATTGCCACTGATTGAATATTATTTATTGAAGTACTTTCTGAATAATTTTAGAGACTGAAATCCATTTTATAATTTTAAAATTCTCAAACTTTTTTGCATATTTAGTGTAAAACTAAGTAAGCATTGCTTGTTAAATAAAAAAAACAAAAAAAAAAAACAAGCAAAATAAGAATTAATTTGAGAGCAAATCCTCTACAGCAACAATTTCCAGTTTCACTCTATTAGTCAATTAACCTGTCAAGACCATATGAATAATACAAAAATTATTAGAGGACATTTATGAGAATACTAAAAATTAATTTTTGGTTTCGAAATTGCGTAATGCAGTCTCCAATGAAGTGGGTTTGCTTTATTCTTGATATTATGAGAAAATAAAAAATAATTCTATCAACTTAAAAATAATGTACACTTACTCTAACCATTCATAGAAATCAGTTAAAAAGTTGTCGATTAAGGAATTGCTTACATATTTTCATATCTTTGAATACTTATCAAATAAATAGAATACAAAATCAGTTATAATGAGCTAGTTATAACTGTAGAGAAATTTGTTCAAAATCAATTCAAATAAAAAAACGTTAATAAAGCAGGCATACAATTCTTATGGTATGAAAGTAACAAATAGTTTTTAAAATTATTTTTTCATCCAAAACAAAATTTCATTTTTTTTGTATATTAGGGGTTTCAAATTTTTCTTTAGTTATGAATGTAAAAATATGCTTGTCACTCTATTTCCTTACATGTTTTTGTTTCTTTAAACTGTCTAAATTTCTTTCCATTTAAAATTTTGTAATAATTTTACAGAATTTCTACATAATCTGGTGAACATAAAATTTTAATTATCTCAGTTAGCGTAATCAATTTTTTTCATAACGAAAAATATTATAATTTAAAAAAATTGATTAAATGCAAATTTTTATATATATATATATATATATATATATATATAT
>JAPMOQ010036552.1:2213859-2242419 GCA_026543055.1 Argiope trifasciata | reverse complement strand
TGTGTGTGTGTGTGTGTGTGTGTGTGTGTGTGTGTGTGTGTGTATGTGTATGTGTGGGCAGTGTGTGCATTTAAGCGGATTTGGATTGACTGGTTGTGTTTAAATTGTGCCAGATTATCTTTGAATTAAGGCATGGATTCACTACCATTATCACACTTGGCAACATGTCATGCAGACACAAAAATTTTACCTTATGATTATTACATTATACCATTGTACAGAACATTATTACCTTATCATATTTTATTACATTATAATAAAATGTTGCTTATTGTGAATGTAAATCTAATGAAGAAAAATGAGTAGAAAATCATTTCACTTTTAACTACGTCTTTCAGATTTAACTGGAAAACAAAAATATACGTGATGCGATAACATACTACACTAATTTTAAGTCTAATACTGTTGCAATTACCAATAAACTGATAAAAAAACTTTAAATTTGTGGAAAAATTAATAGAAAAATCTGAAAAAAATACTACTTATTATATATTTTATGTAAAGATTACAAGGACTCGTAATTTAATAAGGTCAACAGTTTTCTTCAGTTAATTTTTTTTTGAAATTGATACGTTGAAACACAATGAGAATTTTTGGAAGTATAATTAAAAGTATTGAATTTCGTCCTTGAAATATATTTTAATCGCTTCCTAATAATTCTAGAACTATAAATTTATAAGTATTTTCCTTTATATATTTAAATTTTGCTCGCGTATTGGAACTTCTAATTCTTTTACAAATATTTTTACAGCCAAGCATTTTATTTTTTCTTCCAAATATTATTTCGATTCTAAGGCAGAAAATTCTTGCTTTAAGCAAAACATTTTTCTAATATTTATAAAAAACTCTTGACTCAACATTAACAGAAATATATAGTTTTTGAAATGTAATGTTATAAGCAAAACTTAATATGTACAAAATTTGATTTAAAAAAATTGAAATGAAAAGAAACTATTTCGAAAACCTCTTTTTAAATCTGAATTCGTCCATTGTCCTCGAATGCACTTGACTTCCAGAACAGTTTTTAGTCATTTTCTACACTGATTAGTTCAATACTTAAGAAGAAAATAGAATTGCCTTTCATATGTTTTTTATACTAAATAATCCGGTTGTAACTTCATCTTTAATGATATCAAATTTGTAATGACATTGATATAAATAATTGAGCTCAATATCTTTTTTAGCTTGCAATATGTTTTTTAACTTTCATAAAATGCTAATAACAGTAAAGAATATATTGTGTGGAGATGCGACTGAAATGCAGAATTTTTTTCATTTTTTTAAATCATCAATTTGGCAGAATGAATAATAAATCTCATCATTTTTTTATTCTGTATGTTTTTCTTACTGTTCTTATTAGAATAGTTAATTTATTAGTTACAAAATTTTAAACTATAGAAAGTTCGAAATAAAATTCAATTTACTACTTGAGTAACTTTAAATGCTTTGTAATTCTATTTAAAAAGATCAGGCTTAAACGCTGTCTTGATTAAATTGCAAATAAAAAATTTTTAATCCTTTGATTTATTCTTAGATTTCTTTTCCTTGAGAGTAAGTAACATTAATTGAAGTAATGAAAATGCGCTGGAGTTTTTCGTAAAATAAAGAAATAAACAATTCGTAGGAATTAATTTGAAAGTAAGATAATTTTAGAAATTTAGCAAAAGTAGATAAATCTTGTGTATATATATGGGATTCGAATGATTTAGTAGGAGATTATTTGGATTTCAACAAATATTTTCATTTCTAATATCAATTTCAATTTCCAACGAATATATCCATATCAATATAAATGCAAAATGTTCACTTAAATAGAGCGTATGAACATGGAGATTAAAATTTTATGCCTCATCTAAATTATTGAGTTGGAGGTTCATTATTATTTATTTAAAAACATAGTACGGAACACATCGTTAAATTAATTAAAGATTTTTTTCCCATTTTCTTTTGAAAAATATGCTAAAAAATTCTTCTTGTTGTAAATGAATTGGGTAGAAAAATTATTTTGTTTAGAGCTTGTGGCGGTTGTTTTTAACCGCACAAAAAATGAAGTTGAATAAAGTTTTTTTTCATGCTAGTGAATTTTTTACTACATATCTGTTGGATGCACTTATTATCGCGAGATGTAAGCTGTACAATTTTTTCCATGGATATTTGCTAAAATTTTTATTGGAGGTGTAGTTTTAAGCTTAATTTTTTCCTCTTTCCCTTAATTCAATTTCTTTAATTTTAATACATTTGTTTTGCACCATATTGACATGCAAAACAAATTTATTTTGTCAATTAAAATAAATTAAACAAAATTGTTTTTAGCAATATGTATTTAAATAAATAAAGGCTATATGTTCGTATAGAATGGAAAAATTATGTTTCTTATTTTAAATTAGAAATTCAATTAAAACATTGTTTTGAAAACTGCGATTTTTTCCTATTTTGGTACTTGACATTTATTTTAAAGAAAGCTTTAAATAACCGAATAGAAATTTACTGTTTATAAGTCCAAGAATAATGAACATCATACATTATATACAGATGAAATTGCATTTTATAACTATAAACTTCACATTTAAAAAATAATTAACTGAGAATATATAATTATTTTAATGATTTAAGAAAAATTAACGATTTTTCAGAAGAAAAAACTAAATTGCATAATTTTCCAACAATTTCCCTTTAATTTACGATCGAATTGAAATAATTTTCTTAGGATTAATTATTAATAATGTATTTTCAGCTTCAATTGGCTAATTAATAAAGTTTGTTCAATTTCATAAACTAAATAAATTGCATGTTTAAATTGCAGTTGATAGATGTCAGTTTAGTATTTTCATATTTAAAAAAATATGTTCCGGATTCTTTATTTATTAAAATATTTTGATTACAGAAAATCATTGTGTACTGTTAAATAAAAATTGGTGAGTATGTATTTAAATTTTTTATTGCAAATGGCAAGCATTGAAAGATTATTATTGCCAATCATTAGGCAAAAAATGCGTTTTATTATTTTTTCTTTCGATTGTAGGATGAGTATTTAAATTACATCAATTTGTAACATCTGACCAAAATATAATTATCACTGTATTCCATATTTTCAAGCAAATAGAATTATAATTCAAAAGGAATGAAAGCAAAATTCTATTTACTAGCAGAAAATTGCAGATAAATGTATATAATAATTATAGTAAAGTAAAAAAAAAAGAAATGATTAAATTTTTCTAGTAAGCTGACTTTTACTAGATAGATTATTTGTATGATTGTGAATATCATGAAATTTTATCTTCTTCTTGAAGTACTTGTAAACATATTTGGTTTGAGGAAACAATTGTCGTGCCAGTTTTAGATATTACTTTCACAAATTAATCAATGGGTAAACTTCTTTAGAAATGACAGTTCTATTTTAATCTAGATATCTTATCTGCTATACATTTCTATAAATTTTTCTTAAATTTGAAAAGAAAGAAAATAAAAATTGCGAAAAATCAGCGTCTATATTTCTATGATTAAAAAATTTGAAATGTTTCATAAAAAAGTATTGAAAAACGTAAAGTATTTTGAAATTTGTGAAGTATGGCCATGCATTATTGATGATGTCTACAAATGAAGTAGTTTTTAAAATCAGAAAACCATGATGAACATAGCATGGATTACAAAAACAGAAATTGAATTCCAAACTCAAAAACTTTGAGATAATAACATACATTCTTCCACATTCTCTCAATGAAAACATGTGACTCATTCACATTTTAATAATTGAGGTATTTATTCAATTATTTCAATAGACAGATAACATCGATGCCTGTATGTTCCAAAAATAGATTTACTGTTGTTGACCATAGATTCAGTCAATTCAATTATAAAATGGTCCTTTACTAGGGGCTGTAATTAATTTTTTTGTTTGATGTCAACGAAATGTTATTTTTATTTCTTTCGATATCTAGTGCTTAAATGTCTTATTAATGCTTTATTAAAATAAGGATAACTAAGATATCTAGCACTTTCACTGAACAAAAACCGCTCATTTAATTGAGTCCATATTCGGATTTTCACCGACAATCGACAATATTTCTCAGTTATCGGCTTAACTTAATCATGATTCAAAATAATAATGTCAGTCTAAAGTTTTCCCGTATTACTTCAAAAAAATCTTATTAACAAATAAAACTAAATTACCATTTGATTAATCTGGATTAAGTGTATATTATAGTTTGTATTACTGCCTATTTAAACTTTGGATTTTATAAACATTCACACACTTACCATAATAACATTAAGAATAAATTTATTTAAGTTATAGTTTGTATAAAGAAAAACCATGTTTGTTTTTATAGTAAGTAAACAATAAGATTTTAATATTCAAAATTTAGATTAAAAAAATAAGTTTTTGCATTGAATTAGAATTTATTTTATTCCTTGTAAAAGTTTGGTCATATTGCGTATTTATTACAAAAAAGAGAAATATGCGAGAAAAATATTCATGAAGTTTGCTTATTCAAAACTAATTAAGGAATTTTTATCCTTTATAATAATTGCTCAAAAAATAAGTTTTCTGTTTATTCACGACGTGAAGAAAGTTTTATATCTTCATTTATAAATAAAAAGAAAATATACATTAAACGAAATAGAATGGAAATACTTTTTTTTTGCCGTCCATCTTTTCGGAGAATTTATATCTTATCCGTTTGCAGTGCTTGAATTTTTAAAAGAAGCAATTTCAAAAATAATGATTTAATAATTTTTTAAAATGTCATGAAAAATTTCACTTGCAAAGGAAACCTTTATTATAAATGAACCTCTACCCTTTTCGATTATAGTAAGAATATGAATAATTATAATATATACGAGCTGTTCTCAGTTATATCAAGATGATTTATGTAGTCAGTGTAAATGCTCATAGTGTCATCTAGCGACAATATGCAGAAATAGCTGGCGTATCTCTAATACTGTAAGACATATGAGAAAAAAAGTCTTTATATGTAGTAAAGCATAATGAATCTTGTAAGAAAAAATTGCCTTGTGATCTAATATTAAGAAAAGAAAGCACATACCATGCATTTGTTTCGATGCAAATGTTTGAGCTATGACGATAGCAGCAGAGTGTATTTTGATCATGTAAAGGTTTTTTTTGTGTGTGACACAAGAGGGGCTTACAAGAGTTAAGTAAGAATTAATAAAGATCTTGTCATATGTTGGTAGTTATCATGCAATAATTCTACGGGATACATATTAAAATTTGCCGTCATTTGAATTTTTTAATAATGAGTATGCAATATTATTCAAATTAAAAACAATAAAATTTTAATGCTTAAATGGGCGGTGTATTGAAATTTTCAAAGAACCCATTTTAAAATAGAAATGCGTTGTTTTACAAAATATCACCATATTTAAGATATTGTTGCAAACCTGTAATTTTTTTTCTCTCGAGTATGGGGCCACCATAAGAAAGAATGATTTACAGCAATATGTATTGGACGCTGCCTGGGTGTAGTAATCTCAGAGCTTGGTGTCAAACTTGGCGATCATTTGGCGACTGGGCGATCAATATGGATAATACCCGAAACACCGAGAATTTCCCCGATTCGTCAGTTAGAAACCGGAATATGTTCAAATGCTCTTGATTGTTCTGGAAGCTTCTAGTCCCTCTTCCCGAGAAATATAAAGGACGGCACTTTCAAGCTGGATGATCAGTCGAGGAATCTTGAATTAAATAGTCTTGAATTGGATGATGGGGAATGATAGCTGGAGTCACCTGGAAGATACCGAAGAAATGGCGGAGTGCTGAATTGTTGTGTGCCGTATCATATCGTTGTGAATTGAAGTAGTTAGCTATGTGAAGCAGAGAGTCGGCAGCTAACAAAATTGAGAAGCTATAGATTAATAGTTTTAGATGTTTGGAGAGACCGTAGAGAAAAGATACGAGGATGTCCCCTCCCTCCCTGAGTGCTCTGGACGTTGTCATAACCGAATTTCTACGTACGGGCTACTATCTACTGTAGGCTGTTGCTTATGCGGTCCTGTGTGTTTGTCTTGGAGGTATATAGTTATCTTTTGTACTTATTTATCGTCTTTGTGCGGTCCTGTCTTCGTGTAAAGAAACTTCGTAGTTGTTTTTCTTTTAAAGGACAGTTCATTGTGTGTTCGCACACCATAAATACCCATTATACAGAAAAAAACCCTACGGATAGGAAATTCGTAACAATATATATGAGTAAGCATACACATATAGTTAAAAATATATGGTAAGAAGTCCTCAGGGTGCTCAGACTCTTCCTATATATTAAATTCCGCACTCATATGATCACATTATTCAAACAACATTAGTGAATCGTTAATTGTGCCCCAACACTTGGTTAAAAATTTATGTTAAATAATAGCAGCGTTGATAGATTTATGAGCAGTGATTGAAGTGCGAATTAAATTGGGGTTTTTGAAGAGTAATGAAATGGCATGATAGCAACTGTTTGTACCAAGGAATTTTAACTAAATATAGCAAGTATACTTGATAAGCTGACGAGAAGGCAGCTAAGCACTAATATCTTTGATGGTATTACATGTTTAATGTCTGAACATGATCTGATCTTCTTATTCATGTGAGGGAGATTGAACATGAACTTAACCTTTCAATTGACAGTATATTGAAGATACAGCGAAAAAAATAGCTAGCTGGAAGAACTTATATTTGTTGTGCATTGTGGTATTTTTTATTTGATAATAAAGATAAACACATTGAACTGTCTCTTTAACATTTAATGCTAAATTAGACAGAAAATATTCAATTCCAGCTGCAAAGGACGAAGCATAGATGCATTATCTGATATATGAGATGAATAAAGCCTTTTATAACCGATTCCAAAGTTCTGGAAGATTTTGCTGATTGACTCCTTGACCTAGAGGCTGGTTTTTTCTATATCTGGTTTGTTAGAATGCTGAAATATTAATGATACAAATTAAATCTCTGATGTAATATTTATTGACGTAGAAGAATCGATATGTATCATTTATCTCCATGGTAGGAAAGTAATATATACCGATGTATTTCTACCTGTATATGACTTTACAACACAAACCTTTTTCCTTAGAGCACGAATTACCTGACTTTTTGAACTACACTCGTATATTGCATCCTCAAAACGACATAAAGTTTACCTACGAAGATGATGACTTCTCAAATCTGTACGGGCAGGACATTGACAATGTTCTTTTCAGCCATAAAATCAGAAAATATAGAATACTTTTGAAATAAGGGTATGAAAAAATAATTATTCTACACATGAATGGGCGTTGTAAAAATTTAAATCTGAATCTAAATTTCTGTTAATAAAGTTATTGGTTATTAATTAAAGAAGGACTTCAATATCAAACTGTGTATAACATTACTAGTTATTTATAACTTCGCAGCTAATTTCCCCCTCCCTATCTCAAACTGTTCTGGGATAATAATATCAACTCCAAATTTCGCCGATAGAGGGCCCTATAAGCGATCTCTTTAGGGTATTCATAATAATTTTACCTTAGCTAAACACAACTTTCTTTACTGTAGTAGTCCCTCTTTTGAAGATAATTTTGAGAAAAAGAGATTTATTGAACAATAGCCTTTGCAAATCTTTACTCATTTAAATGAAATTACTTCTAAATGTTTAAAAAATGATGAATTTTAATTTTTATAGGGACATAACATATCAAATTTTATTTATGAAAGATATAATAAAATTCACGTTAAATGTTCTATTTAAACATTTCATTTTAAGATTTTCAGATTAAGATTTTTCATTTGCAGATATTCGAAATGCCAAAATTTTTTCCTTCGTAATGTCATATTTTTTTAAAAAGATTTTCTTGATAAATCTTCGAATGACTGTAAAAGTTTTATTTACTTTTAGAACCATACAATAGTAATTCGTTCCCTAGATAAAACTAGGTACTTTTGGTATACGTTTTTTCAGTATGAAAATAATAGTGTCTAATAAAATCAATTTGTTTTAAAAGAATTTGTTTAAATTTATGCTGTTGAATAACAAATTTCCAAAAAAAAATTAATATTTATTTTAAATATTGATATCCTATTTCTAATTTTGTGTAGTCTTATACCCATAAGTATCATTAACGTATGTTTACACCGTGTTTTATTACAAAGGGGCTCAGAAGGTGTTCGGATGATTTAACATCAAGAATCCAAAACTAAATACTAAATTTTTCAATGAAACTATATTGTTTTTTTTACTATCATTCAAAATTTTATCTCTTAAACTGCACTGTGCAGAACTCCTTATGGAAAATAATTGCTCATTAAATAATTAAAACAATGTGTTTTTTAAATTAAAAAATTTACTTTACTCCTCACTTAATTAAAATATATGGATTAGTTAATTAACGTCTTCTTTACGTAAACTATCTTTAAAAAGTAAGCATTGAATTTTTTATTACTCCCTGTATCACATAAAAGATTTCTTAGCTTATAGTCACTCTTCTTTAATTTATTATTTAAATATGACTTTAACTGATTTATGAAGCTGACAAGAACTTTACATAGCGATGTTTATAAATGGTACAAACAAAAATGAAGTCTCCGATTTTTTACCTGTTTTAGCCTTATATGCTTTTAACTAGTAATAATTTATAACTGAAATGATGCTATTTATCACAGATATTTAAGGTTTACGATGGGGGTGATTTTATTTTCCTTTCAATGTGGGCAGTTAAATTTTTTCACTTTACTTCCATCTGCAGTTAAAATCCATTAATCTTACTTTGAGCTTGAACTTAAAACGGTCACAGCTTAGTATTAACTTAGGGAGAAAAAGCATCTCTTAAGCTGGAAGCATTGCTACTAGAAAATACTTAGAGGCATTTTCGTAGTAAGTTCGATGTTAGTCTACTTAGGACTTCTGATATATTTAAACATTAATGCAAATAATATCGATGCTGCAAAACTTGCTGATAGAAATTCAAGTAAAACTTACCGTTTCGATGTCATTAATCTTTTTTAATGGCTTGCTCATATAGCTATAAAATTCAGGCAATGTAGTAGCTTTTTTATTCATCTGAACTGAAGCAGAAGGTGATCTTTGGTCCTTTCGCTTGAAAATTAATGTAATCCAGAAAGTTAGTTTAAGCAGATAAAGCAACTTTGTAATCAATCAGATGTCTAGTATTTTGGAAGAAACTGTCATTTTATGGATTAAAAGCACGAAATTTTTATTCGAAATCATAAAAAATTACCAATCTATATAGTAAGTAAAAAAGATGAAATATTTAAAATATATTTACTATTATTATTAGAAATTTCTTCAGGCTTTTTATTGTCATATAAATCATACTTAATAAATAAATTATTCCTATGTAAAAATCTATTTCAAAAGTCACAATTATTCAAAAGAGTAATCTATAATCTTGAGATGTTTTTTACTGGTGATTATGGTAATCCATCTCAATTATTCAATTATGCTTAATTAATGGAGCATAATTGAGATTTTAAAGCTAATTCACTTCAAAACTGAAGAAAAGTCTCCCTGTCTGTCTCTTCCTATATATATATATATACAATCATAAAATTATTAAAACAATCAAAACCTATTTCCTGATCAACAATAGAAGAAAAACACACAGAAAAAATCCCTTATTTTGAATCCTTGCTTGAAAGTGGCCCTTGACGAAGTTTTCAGCCCCGAATCTTCTTCTGTTGTTTATAGTTTTGATTCGGTTGTGTTTCTTTTTGCTTAGTTTATTTTGTTAATTTATATATATATATATATATATATATATATATATATATATATAACAATACACAGGATCGATCGATACGTACAAGATAGCACACAGCAGTAGTCTACTTCAGATAGCCCACAATAACAACAGTAGTCCACAATTAGAAATTCCACAGTGACAACGGTCACAGCTCACAAAGCGACCAGACAGGATTCAGCAAGAGAGGAAAACTTTCTGGGATTCTGTCTACGCTCAGATATGTCTCTCCAGAAGAGGCCGAAGCTATTCCTCTGGTCTTCGCATTTTCTCTGCCGTACTTCACACAACGAGAGTAGTTCTTAGTTCAGGACTGCTCCTTTCAGGACTACGACACAACGGGCTGTAACACAAGATACAATCTTCGACACAAAACGCCAGACAGCAATTCAGCAATTCTTCATTACTTCGATATTCTTACGGTGACTCCTCCGTTCAGTGCTCTTCTTCCAGACCCCTCATTTCAGATTTACACGGTCGACCACCGAAACTCTTTCCGACCCAGCTTCGTAGCCAAGTTGTCAAATGGCTACCAAGATCTGGAATCTCTGATGTGACACCCGGGCACAATTTAATACAGATGACTTGTAAATAGGTCTTCCTTACGATGATATTATTAGCCCTGGAAAGCCAAATTACAGGTTCGTAACATTGCTCCCCTCTTCAAAGACTGACGAGACAGCAGTCCCAGTTCAATTCAACAGCTGATGTATTCTTCCGACCGATGTTAACAATCTTCTTTCTGGCGTTGGGCAACTTCTGAATTTACTTAATTGTTCCGTTGAACAACGAATGTTCCGTTCCAACCTTCTCATTGACTTTGATCTAAGTGCTCCTCGCCGTTTCGGATTGTACAACCAGACTTGATTCGACTGCTTGAAATGCAGGATATCCCATGGAGCCAAACATCGTATCGCAATGGAATTATCCAGGCGGACTTCCTGTCAGGTCAGTTGGTTGAACATTTAGAACTTATTCCCACGGACCGACCAATTACCAAGATGGTCCAACTATACCTTCCGGAGTCCACTTGAAAGTCAGGGAATCGCTTTGGTCGTCCAATATTTAAAGGGGATACGTCCGCCTATTCCCGGCTCATTCTCAACATTCGTGAATTGTACGAAGCTTTCACACTTTTAAAGAGCACTCCTGTCCTTGTTGGAAAGGTTCTTCTGCAACGTGTAACTTGGCCGGATACGCAGAAAATTCCTCGGATCCTTTTTGCATGAGCAAAGCCGCAGCAAGGTCGGTTTCTGGCAGGGGGAGTCGAGGCCGGGATCACGAGAATTAGCGATTCCAGGCACGTAGTCCTCATACGTAGCACTCTGTAAGGTGCTACTAAGAGGCTTGCAAAGAGGTTGTCCCGTCATCCTCTAGGACGAATCCATTCTCAACAGGTTCGCTCCGTATGCATCGAGCACTAGTCACCAGAGCCATCCGAAGAAAGTCATCTTCTCCATTCCCAAGTGATTTAGCTTCCGATTCCTTTTGAGGGGATTCCTTCGGAGAAAACTATTTGAGCTGTGAAATTATTTTTCAATCTCCTTGTTCGTGCCTTTCCGTACTGAACTACGTCGATGACACCGATCTCCATTCGATCTTCGGCCTTTTCTTCCTCCACTGGGCTCCCGTCATTCCCTTCTCCGATATCTTGGACGTCTTCGATTTTATATTCGATTAAATTTCCTTCCAAGATGAATTTTCTTTTTTAATTCACTCGTCATTTCTTCATATCCAGCTATAAATTTTTCTTGCCCAGAAAGCAGTTTTCTTGTCCAGCTATTAGCTCTTTCATGAAATAAAAAAGTCGTTCGAAATTGTCAATTTTTGATTCAGCCATTTTGTTTGGGATCTCGTAATCATCATACACAGTAAACCACTATCCCATTTCTGACACTAAATTGTTTCAGATTTCTTATACTTCTTACTATCCTAATCCGTTGGGTTCGTTTACCTGTATTGTGTGGTGTATGGAGTGAGAGGATGAACACAACACAATGATCAGTCCTTCAGTAGACGACACAACACAGAAGATTTTTATTTACAGGACAAAGACAGGATAGAACAAAGATGACAAATATTTACATCACAACTATGTACAGAAGACCACAATACACATGACCACGACGAACATACGGGAAAACACGTATCAGTACTCTACTGCAGGTTGAACTACTCCTCTGCCTCTTCTTGCACTACCTCATACAACGGGACTGCATTCTCAGTTCAGAACTGCTCTGTTCCCGACGACAACACAACGGCCTATAGCACAAGACACAGGCTTCGTCGGTATACTCCACACAATTCAGCACTCCTTCGTATTCTCCCGGTGACTCCTCCATTCAGGACCCTTCTTCCAGACCTCTTAATTCAGGTCTACTTTGTCGACCACCAGCACACTTTTTTCAGCTTCAGATAACTCCTTATATAGCAGCTGAAGCCAGGGCTAAAATTTTCTGGACCAAGCAGGATCATTCTGGACGTATATCGGCTTCTAATGGTTGGATCGGGAAAATTCTCAATGTTTCGGGTATTACCCATTTTGTGGGCAAAATTGCGAAATTCGTCATCAAATGGTCGCCAAGTTCTGGGATCTCTGATGTGACACAGATGACTGTTGTTGGTATTCCTTGTCAAATGGGACGTGAAGTAAGAAAACAAAGCGCTCTGGACCTTTGAGGCATTCGAACAGAAGATATGGTTTCAGCAGATAATCTCTGAGCATTCTTTAAATTAAACTTGGGTTGTACGTGCGACGAAATAGTGAAGTGGGAATTTTCGATTGACAAAATATGCATATTGGCTGTGTTCAGGATACTTGTTTTCATGAAGCAAGCTGTATTTGAGAATGAAACTCTATCAGGAAAGAGCGCATCTTCCTATGTAGCATCAGATATCCATGGTGCAAACTGTACCCACAGACGGTAATCGTGATTCCATAGGATTTGGATTTTTTATAAGGGGAAGAAGGGGTTCATGTTTTCAGCACGCATGACATAATTATTTCTTATCAAATGTCTAGTTAAGTTGCGATGATTGTGTGCTTGTTGATGGAATATCGGCATCGAGCTGGAAAATGTTTTCTGTGTCAGGTGTGGGATATTTCAGTTCAGGTTAATGACTTTATAAAACACTTCTACAATTTTCTGGATTCCAATTTTTCCAAAAAAAAATTCATTTTAAAAGTTAGGTGAATAGATCGTTTGTTGCATGAATAGAGGGTTTTTTTTTTTATAAAACTTCTAAATTTAATTTAAGAAGAAAAAAAAATTAGTCTAAATAACTGAAAGATATAATGTTTTTTTTTTAATTTCTATTTTAACTCTCTTTATTTATTCCGACCAAATTTTGTAAATTTGAAATTTAAAGAAAGCGAAAATAATATTTTTTTGAAAATATATTGCGAAATACCTTAAAACTTATCTGATGGAAATGGTTAATATTTAGGAAGTAATTTTTTCGGTTACATTACTTTTTGTTGGTTTTGAAGCACTTTCGAGTCTCTATATAAAAACAATTAATTTATAATTTAAAAAAGAATAATAATGATAAAATATTTTTAAATGTTGATAATTTTTGTCTCTTTCATTGAGTATTTAAATGTGGGATAAAAATTATTGTCAAAGATTAATTACTTCATAAAAATACCTGAAATGAAAAACAGGAATTATCTTTAAATTTTAACAATTCAAGATTCCCTATGTTCCTAACTCGCCAAACGCATGGTTATAAGATGTTTTTTGTCTGGAAAATGTGCATAAACAAGTGAAAGGAGTGTTGCTGTTTGAAAAGATGCTGTGTAAATAAAAATATGTGTTCTACACCTTAAATGAAAAATTGTTTTGCAATTTTAGAAAGGGAGGCAAAAATTTGCTGTTTTATTTTATATATTTAAATTTGAATTTACGAAGAACGTGCAGAGAATTTTTTGATGATTTTGTCGTGATAATTTTTAAAGTCTTTCTTTGCTTTCTCAAGATCAATATCAATAAAATCCTTGGAGGTTTTAATATATTTGTATCATAAGGATTTAAATCATCTGATAAGATCAGTTAATAGAATATAATGATTTCATTGATTCTTAGTTAAAAATGTCATTTGAAGTTCTTAAATACGAATTATATATTTTTATTAGAATAGATATAGTGTGTTCAATGAATTCTTTTCATTTTAGGAGATTGTGGAATCATAGAAGTTGAATTAGGTATTTCAAATAGTATAGAGAACCTTTTAGTTATATTCCAAGTCTGTTTGTGATATTTTTCTACAGTAACAGAAGACCGTTTTATTAGAATTTTATTGCAAATAATGGAAATGATGTTAAAAGATATAATTTGATTGTTTCAGCATAAGAATTTTTTTATTGTTTTACATTATTGTATGTGTTCTTTTCCTTCTTCTTACTATATCATATAGATTTTTTATTCAGTTTCATGAGAACTTACCAAATTCGCATGCTAATGTCTGAATGTTAATTAATGAAATCATCTACCTGGTGCATTTCTAGTTACCATACAGCAGATTACCAAAGTAAACACAAAATGATCATATTTATATCGTTTGAGATAAAATTATTTACACAACTCAAATACTGCTATTTAACAGATTTTGCCAATTCAGTTCTATAGAAAAATAAAATCTCGAGCATCAGCTTCAACGCTTTAATGCGGTGGACGTATAACCTAGTCAAAAGAGAAGTCTTCTAGGAAATCAAAGGCAAATGCATTGAATAGTCCAAATCCAAAAATCAATCCACGAAAAGAATTCAATCTTTGGTTGAGTGTAACAAAGACCGGAATATCGATCAATGCTTTTGGGATTATATTTGACGTATTTTCCAGTCGTATCTCTAGATTTGAAATTTTTAAAATCAACATTAATTTTAATAAATTGCAGGTAACACTGTAACAAAATGAGCTAACTGAAGGTAATATTTACATAACAAATTATATTACTGTATGTATCAAAGGAATGAGATTGGAAATGTAAAAAACGAATTAAAAATGACAGTTGAAATAATTTATGCAATGACAAAATTATAGACTCTTGAATAAAGTGATTTGGAATTATAAATAGACGCCTTTAGGCAGTAAAATCTAATAAAACTATATAAATAGCGAGAAAATATTCAAATATTTATTTTGCAAAAAATCTATATTTGGATAGATATCACATATATTCTGAATCCAAACAATATCACAATAACCATTCAAATATCTGCAAAATTTCATTTCACTCTTCTGAATAAAATATAGTTCGATTACTTTTTATTTGGTACAAAAAATAAATTACGTTAAAATAACTCCATTAATTCATTGTTTCATTTTTTTCAGGCAATCTTTAGCTTTTTTAGAATTTCGAAAATCGATCCAAAAATGAATTTTTTTCTCTAATTCGATAGGAATTCTCACTTTTATACATTAAATTGAATCATTCAATAGAAACTATTCAGTTAAATGCCTTTTAAGACTCCATATTTTTTAACTATAAGGTAATGGGAGTTCTTTAAGTCAAACGTATTTTTAAGGTAGGCAAACGGGTTAAATTTGATTATGGATATTTGTTGGAAAACTCCTATAACGAATAATTTCTTATTTATTTTTATCTATACCTTTTGGCTCACCTATATTTTAGTTTTAAATGATATTAATACCAAAAAATATGATATACTTTCCATTCGATTTGTTTACAAAGGCAGATAAGAGATAAATCACTGTTTTATAAAAATTGTGAATAAAAAATTCTATAAAAATTGTGAAAAAAATGAAGATTTATGTTTGTTGACAACATTGCTTCAAGAAATACAATAATTTTAGAGATTAAGTTTTTATTTCCTCATATTTGCATAAATTCGTCCTCATGCATTTGATTTTACAAGGTGATTTATGTATAAGATGGGATTTTCTCAGGTATTTTTCTGAAAATATTACTGCAAATATCAAATCCATGCTCTCATGAAAACTTCATAATAGTCATTGATTACAAAATTTGCGCATATCCATTTTCATTGCTAGCTATTTAATACGTTTAGAAAGTTTAAAGGGGCAAACTAAAGTTATTTATTTGCATGAATAGGTGATAAATAGATACAAACTGTGTTTTAATTTACACACAATTACAAATGAAATATCTTTTGGTTTCTTCAGATGAAAGAAAAAAAATTAGAAACTTCCAAATCCAAATTGATAAAGAATAATAGCGATAAATATAGCTGTAATATATAAATTGAAATTATCTCTTTTTCTGGCTAGGTGATTATCTTACTAAGGCATATTTACTTCCGAAAAAGTATTTACACTTCTGCAAATGGATCAAAAGAAAATCGATTGATATTTAGTCAATACAATTTAAAATTT
Source organism: Argiope trifasciata (assembly GCA_026543055.1). Classification (NCBI taxonomy): domain Eukaryota; kingdom Metazoa; phylum Arthropoda; class Arachnida; order Araneae; family Araneidae; genus Argiope; species Argiope trifasciata. Next base: position 2,226,325 of record JAPMOQ010036552.1, on the reverse strand, counting down.
TAAATAGTTCTATGCAGCAGAATACCACTTTGCAAAAAAAAGCAATTTTCAAGTTTCCATGCTAATTTTTAGAATTTGAGGAAAATCAGTATTTTCAATACAGCTTTATTAGCATTAATTAAAAACCTTACCATGACATTCGCCAATGTTCAAGATGATTTGATTGGAAAGTATAAAAAATGTTTTTAGAAAGAGAGCAAAACTTGAATACAGAAGTATCTGCATTTAAAAACTATTGTATTCCAAACTAATGATAATCAATTCATAATTGAACAATAATTATAATCGGTTGAATGCAACATTTTTGAAAAAAAATGATAATGTCTAAAAATTTTTCTTTAAATTAAAAATGTCAATAAAAAATTTCCTACCGTCATTAAATATATTCCTGGCGGTATAATGCGTTTTTCTGAAATTCTTTCATTTTAAAGTTATTGCTCACATAGTACTTATAGACAATACAAAAATAACTTAAACAAATTTATACACAACAATTATCAGAAGATATTCATTGAGATAATTGTATAATTACAACAGAGGTGGAAAGTAAGTAAATAATATAAAAGTGATATAATCTTTGCACATCTACCCATTAACAGAACAAAATCTTTTGAATAAATGCATGTTAAATGACATTTGAGGAGAAAATAACATTAGTTCAATGAAGTTATTCCTAAATCCCTTAAAGAATTAAGTAATGATGTTAAAAACCTTAATTATTTACGTGAAGAGCAATAAAGTAAATATATCAACTATAAGGACTTCGAAACCTATTTTGTATTAAGTAGTAATCCCAAAACGAGACTTGCTTGAAAATTCAATAAGACAATTATATAATTTCTTAATTATAAAAATTAGTCATTAAATACTTTTAATTTACTCTAATTGCATCGAAGAAAAAATGTTTATGATATTTAATAAGCTAATATTGTCATGAATTTTAAGTAAATAAAATAATTAAAAAGGTAATAAGGGCCATCTGTACAGATTTTAAAAAATGAAAATGCTTTGTATAATTCAAATAAATAATTTTTTAACAGAGAATTTAATGCGCCACAATACTTTTAGAAAATGTTTTAGCTGATAGAATAATAGTATGTCTTGAATGTCTAAATTTACTAAGCTTGGATGCTTTTTCAAGCTAATTTTATTCAAAAATTCATATTATGGTATTTCAGATAAATATTCGTTTATGATTCTATAAACCAATAACATGTGTGGTTTAAAATTTAATTTCTATATATGTAAGTCATAATTTTTTCAATATATCTTATGATTATATATTAGGCCATCATAAAAGTCAAAAGACAGATACTTCTCAATTCCAATCTCAATTTTTCGAGGAAAAAATTGCGTATCCTTATATAAAAAGCTTTTGAAACTTTCCAATTTAGAAGTTTTTAGTTTGATAATTTCTTTATTTTTACTTTAAATTAAACCATTTGTTAGTTGTAAAAAAATGTTTGCGCTCTATGTTCCTGGGCTGTTTGTATTTCAAATATGATTTATCAAGCAGAGCTGATAATAATATATACTGTCAATAGCTTAAGCCACTGTAGTTTCAAATTTTCAAAAGTTCAGACAAAAAAGGATAGAATCATTATTAGAAGATCTCTTTTGATGTTGCTATTAAGAAATTATAAAGAAAAGAAAATGGAAAAGAAAATTTTTGCGTTGCTGTTAGTAAGAACTAACAGCATATGAACAACCATACCATAAACAACCTTGTATTAAAAACAGTTTTAAGCAAATATGTTTTATTATTTTTGATAATTTTCCTTTAATCTACTTCCTTTAAATCAATCTATATTCAAATTTTCTTACCTGTACTGTTCAAAAAATCTTAACTTAACCAATGGTAGTAGCATTTTTTTTAAAAATATGAAACAATTTTTTTTCATATTTTCTTATTGTGATTTAACCATACTGCGAAATTTGATTGCACATTCATGTATCCGACTATGTTCGAAGAAAAAATTTTTAAAGATACGAATTTAAAAAAAAAAATATTTAAAACTATGGTTTTTAGATGTACTACCAATTATCATACAAAATACTATAAATACAACAAAACTATTTGAAAATATAATACATTTTCAGAAATAGGAATATTTGTCGTAAATTTTAATTAAATTTAACCAAAACGGTTGATATTCTTCACAAACTTGTAATGCACCAATCCTATTTTTTTCCATGCGCAAGTTTTAGAGTATAATGGTGAATGAAAATCTATATAAAAGTTTTGAAATGCAAATAAATTATAGGTATAAACATACATATATATGCATTTTTTCAATTAAGTTGCAACTTAATTTTTCTAAAAACCCTTATAAATGAAAAATTATTCCACCAATAATACAATAACAATATAACTCATTTTATTGCCCATATTATTTAAAAGACACGCAGAAATTTTCATGTAAATACCTCTTTTAGTTTTTGAGATATCATTTTAACGGTGGAAAATTTTTATGAAAATTAAAGTTTTGAGAAAATTGAAATTAAAGACAAATTTTAGCTGAAAAATTTATATGACACTGGATGAGAGGTCAGGTCTTCCTTTTCCTAGATAGGTTAAACTGTTTTGGAAAAAAAATCCCTGAAATACAAGAAATAACAATAAATAAAAAATCCCAAACGTGGTCGATAACCAGTTTTTTTTAATGTAATCGGATACCCTAAGCAAAATATTATTCATTTATTTAAATTTATCTTAGATAAAACTCATAGAAAATTAAATCTCTAAAAAATTTAATAATAATTTTTTTTAATAAATAGAGTATTTGTCATGTTTAAAACTGTTTTTGAAAAAGGTAATTCGCGATTCTCTCATTAAATTTTAAATAGGCTCTACAAAAGTAGAAATTAACTCAAAAGAAAATCATTTATAAATTAAGGAGAAATTCAATCTTAAGCATATTGAATTATTTCTTTATCTAATAAATAGTACAAACTGAAAATTAGTTCGATTTTAATTCCAAATTAAATATTTCTTGTTTAATTTTGATTTAAATTTATGGTTATTTAAAACTTTATTCGAAACTTAATTACAAATGAATTAATTTCGCTTAGAAATTAATTCCAATGATTTCGAATTTAATTCCAACACTTATTGATTAATTCCTGATAATTGGAGCTTAATTCGAAATTAAATTTAAAACTGATTGGAAAATTAATTCTAATTAAAATTCAAACTTTATCAAAAAGTGGGAGACGAATGAAATTCAAACTCTGTTTACTAAATGTTACGTGTAGCTGATTTGAAACATAGAATTCACTGAAAATGAAATATTAAATTATCTAACAAAAGTGGATTATTTGAATTCGAAAATAAGTTTGTAAGCAGAGAAATGCTAATACGGAATGCGATAAATCTTTTCACAGCAATGAAAGTGACATTCTGAAAACCGTGTTTAATAAAATGAATATCAGTAGATTTACCATCCGAATTCCAGTAAGAGGGTGGCAGGTGCTTTGTCAAGCGTGATTTAAGCGCATCTGTAGGGAAACAAACAGTTTATCTAATGCATGATAAAAGTTTATGCAAAAAGATTATTTCCTTTTTTTATTAGTGTATTTTTTAGAGAAAAATCTAAGCCAATTTTTACAGAAACATTTCACATTGTTTGTTTTGCCGGGAATAAAAGCAGATTTCTTTTTCTGTTATTGCGGTTTTTATTCATAATTTAGAAGTGAGGAACATCTGTATTTATACCTATTGCTACTCAATCGTATGCTACATAAAATTTTCTATATATTTTATTCTTATGTTTGTTTAAATTTTGAGTTTTTGCGAATTATTTTTCTCTGTCAAATTTTGTAAAATCTCTTGTTAGTTTTGCTTTAAAAACCTAGATAATATAAAAAATAAATGGTGCTGCCAATTTCAGTCAAGAAATTTAATAATTTGTATAAAATTAATGAAACTTAAGAATAACATTTTCGTGGTATATAAATTTCTTTTACTTTAATAGATTTTCAATACTTTCTTAAATGCTTATTTATAATTAGCTACAAAAACAATCTTTTAAAAATCCACAGTATATTATGAAACTTTTCTCATATGAAAAAAAAAAAATTCGTTGCACAATCCCGCGGTGTGTTTTCCTTTCAGATTTTATTTTCATTATAATTTTAAAAATATGATTTAAGAAAAGTTTGTATAATGTTACTACTTATTCGTAATTGTTGATTTACAAAAACATTATAAAATAATTTGGCCCATAACGAATATTACTTCAGAATTCAATTGAAATACGTCAACCAAATACTAACGTTTTTACTTAAGAGTAAATGGAAGTTTAAACAGTATAATTTTGGAATAATGTTTGGATTTAAGGAATCTCTGCCTGACAATGTATTTATACTATCTCAATACAAGATATTGTAGAAAAACACCACGATAGTTTTCGAAATTCAATGCAACATAATATAGGAAAATATTATTGGATATTTTGCTATAGGAGGTGAAAGATAAAAGTCAAAGTGCCTATGAAATTTCTTTTAAGAACGAAATTTTCTTAATTCTGTAACCAGAATGTCCGCAGCTTACAATACCATGTGTATGAGAGAATTGAAATTCAGAAATGATATGTGATTGAAGATAATCAGCAAATAATTTTTGATAAAACGATAAGCAAAACAAAACTATTGTTTTTCTCAAAAATATTTATTACTACAATTTCCTGCTCATAAATAAGGTACAACAGAGTGGCAAATAACGAGACAATTGAACAAGTAGAAAAATTTGGAATAAAATCGTAGTAATAACACTCTAATTAATACAATAAAGGGATCACAACAATATAATAAAACAATCGGCAGCATTTATGCAAAGCCAATAACAACTAATTCTGAGAAAGAGAGAGTTTTGTTTATAACTTTATAAGTGATATTTCGCAAACTATGTTGATTAATAAAGTATATATTTTGATATATTTTCGATATTTTTGCTCTTGAAGGGTTGAAAATGAAAGCATTTTTTAAAGCTATACTACTTGATGAAGGAGATAAAACATAATTTTCATATTTTTCACTTTATTGGAGCATAAGAAATATTGCCATTTTTACCTATTGCCTTTCATTATAATATTTTTTTTTCTTATATCGGATGCACGATACCTAAATGTGACCATAAGTAATGGCATGTCTAATAAACATAAATTGATATAGATTCAATTATCTTCACCGAATCTAAATCAGTATTATCTAAAAACAACATGACTTGTCTATCGAAAACTTTATAATATATTATCAAATATAGGTGTTATTCTTCTTCCCACAAAAAACTGTAAATATTGAACAGTGTTACAAATACCTTGCTGAGAATTAGAGAACAAGCGTCAAAGACTATAGTTATGCTCTTCATGGCTGCTGTAGAACTAAATATTAGGTTGTTCGGAAAGTAATTTCGTTTTTTCCTCACAAAGGATTTAATTGCATTTTTCGCACCCAATTTCATACTTAAACCGCAAAATCATTTTATGTTTTAAGAGCTGATATAGCAAGGCTTGAGTGTGAAAAAGTGCAGCTGATTCTTCGCAGTAGTTTTTGGATGGTGCCCTTTTAAATATGGAGAGCAATAAACAGCATTTTCGTTATTTTTTTCTTTTTTGCTATAATAGGTAAAAATGCTGTTCAAGCCAGAAATAAATTAGCCAATATGTGTGGAGAAGATGTGTTAACAGTACATCAGTACCAGAACTGATTTGCAAAATTTTTCCTTCAAATGAGGAGGCCAAAAAACACCTCGATCAGTTTTTTTTACAGCAAAGACCAAAACTTTTATGAGCGTGTAATCATGTTACTACCAAAAGGTATTAGACCAGAATGGCAAAAGGTATTAGACCAGAAGGGCAATTTTATAATTTAATAAATAATTTATTCATTAAACGAAAATTTCTTTTCATTTTGACACAAAAATACGAAATGACTTTCCGAACGACCCAATACAATAAAAATTTGCAACAAAGTTAGATTTATAGCATCCATATAACATAACATATTTCATTTATTAAGACATTATGTTTATATGCGTGCAAAGTATAGAAAAAATTACTCTTTGGCCAACTCTTTGATATATTGCATGAAAATTTAATCAGAATCTACCTTTTAAATTTTAAACTTGTGAAATAAACTTATCGATTTAGATTTTTACATAATGTAATTTCCATTAATGTATTCCATTATTGTTTACATAATAGTTTCCATTATTATACATTTAAATAGCCGAAAACATCTATTTTTTCTGAATGGATTGTATTTAAAAATTGGATACTTTTCCGTTATACGGACACCAGATGGCCCAAATGTGACCCAAAATGAGCCAATGTGAGCAAAACGCAAACAGAGTCGCCAAGTATAGATATGTGAAATTTTACCTAATTTTGAATTTTTGGGTACAATTTGACAATTGTTAGTTTTCTCGACTAACGATTATTTGGCGATTTTTTCATTGCTCCCGTACAACGGAAATGTACCAAAAATTAAAAAGTAAGTCCAAACTTGTTCAAACCTCTTATAGCAAATTTCATTAATCTAGTTTAAAATATTCTATATTATATTGAGAGACAGGTAGACAGATATAACTCCAAAATGATGTTTTTCAGGTAAAAAGAAATTTGAAATGTGGAGCGACATCAAGATCTTGGATTAAAAGTTTTTGGCAGTCACAATACTTTCTATCTGCCTATTTTGCTTCTGATAAAGTAAAAATTATAAGTTGTTGATAACTTCATCAAGTAAATTTTTGCTTCAGAATAACAGCATGCTGGATTTTTTCTCCAATCACATGAAAAAAAAAAGACAACAGAGAGACAATCTATCCATATAATAAATCAAATAACATTCCACATTCCGGATCTTTTAAAGCAACCAAATTTTTTATCTTTATAATTAAGCACAAATATTCCACTCATACACTTTGCTCTGTTTTAGATAAGTGGAATGAGAACTATGTATTTGCGATAATTTTGTATCAATATGCTCTGAATGATTAAAGTTACGAGCAAGTAAGCACAGAAGCGGATTGAATCGCTTTAGAGATACAACATTTATAACAAGCAATATGCAAAATTAATACAGATTTGTAAATTAAATAATATAAATCAAAATTTCAGAGGAAAATATGAAGAATATAGTATGTGGTTAAGTTTTTGATAGATTAAAAAGCCATTCCTTTCAGCTAACTTAAATGCAATGGTGTTCAGAACTAAGCTGTATAAATACACTATTGAAGCAAATTAATAGCAGGTAGATTACTTTAGTACATCAAAAAAGTTAAAATTCTCTCACACTTCTTTATTTACTTTTGGAGAAAGGAATTCGCTTTAAATGGAAGTGAATAAAAGAAAGATGGGCACTCGAAAGAAAAATGCTTCTTTTCGAAAACGAAAGAAAACAAATTACCATCGAAGTTAACCGATGAAAATTCCAAAAAAGACCCCAGGGAATGGCGGAAAACAAAGGGAAACAGTTTAGAAAAGCCATTGTAGAAAGCATCCCATTTGCCAAAGCACCGGAAAGAACATTTGAATGCTTTCCCCTTTGTACACATATGAGTGCAATGAATGTGCGAGGAAACGGCTACTTCATTTTTTCTCTATTTATTTGGATTATATGGATATTTCGAGCAAAGAAAGGAAGGAAGTAAGAGGGGAAAAACCAAAACGATTTTATGTCTAGTCTTATAAATGTTTGAATTTGGACATTAAAAAATATGTTTTTGTTATTGTGTGCTAAATTCCGCTCTTTGAATTAGTATTGAATCAAAAACTATAAATATTAAGTATCGTACTGTCTCATTCATGTCATTAAATAAAAACGAGCAAGTGTATAGTTCTTATAACATAGTAATAAATAAAAATACAAAGAGCCTTCAGAAAATCCCTAATTTTAAATAACTTTATATTAAATAACGCAGCAAATTTAAGTGCGATATTACTTTAATTAAATCTATTAAAAATAAATGTTGCGTTAAAAAGAACTCGGTAAATTTCTTTGAATTGCAAAAAGTGTGATATTTCTCATTCTTTTAATTTGTCAATGATTTCATTCAAATAAGTAATTTTTAGAGTCTTTATACTATATTTCCTGAGTTCTTAAAATCGAAAAAAAAAATATTTACCTAAAAAATATTAAAACAGTAATTTTTTTAAAAGTAATGGATTCCCCTCATGAAGAAATTAAACATTACAACAAGAGAAGAAATGTAAGAATCCTTTTGTTTCAGCAGTCATTTCATAAATATATTTGTTGTTACTGCTTATGCCACTTGTGATAGACCACTGATCATCATCACTGATTTTTGGTGTCTCTTGTTTCAAAAGTGCCGTTTAGGGCAGGTAGTGGGTCTCAGTTATTCATGCGTTTCCATTTATACATTTCATTCACTCATCCACAGATCATAACTTAGACCTGATTCAGAGATCAATCACCTCTTATCCAGTACTCCCAAATATTTTGCGATTATGGTAGAATTAAAAGATACCAGTCACATGTATGCTGGGAGTCTCCGACGATCGAGGTTCGAGCTTACAATCCAAGGATTGAGAATCCAACGCCCGATCAACCAGGACCCTGTCCACCATAAATATATATCTAGTGAAAGATACTGGAAAGGACTTTCTTATTATTATAAACTTTCTCAAATATATTTCTGTGTGACTGATTTTTTCGTTTTAACAATTTGACTATTTGGACATTTCAAAATTAAACAAATACCATCTTTATTTAATCAAAAAATATTTTAAATACATCCATCAGCAGACAATTAGGGACTTACGACTTGGAATTAAGAAATGATATGATAGATTTTGGAGCGGTATTAATGAAAATAATTGTTTTTTTTTAATGTATAGACAAAAGAAGCTCATTTTGACAGTATCCATTTAAAAAGAATCCAAATTCAATAAAAATTTATAAAAATTTATTTTTTTGATATTCTAATGGTTTAATACAAAAAAGAATTAAGGTGTTTACAAGATTTAAAATATTTTTATTCTGAAATTTAAAAAATAGATGAATATATTTTTAAATAATAAATATGAGGATGATAATTAAATTATGTGATAAACTTTCAAAAAGCAAATTAAGTTTATAAAATGACACACGGCGGAGTATAGATTTTTATTCCTACGAAAGTCGTCATTCAATAAGGTTATTATACTGTTAATTAAACTTTTCCAAAGCTAATAAATAATCATAATTCTTTATAAACCTTGGCGCGTTTGCTTAAAATGCGGCGTGTTCATTTGTGCGAGGTTGTAAAATAAATTGAAATGACTAAAATGAAATTTTACGTAAAATGACTCAGCATATCTAATGTTCATTACGGTGATTTGGTTAATTTATGACGGGTTAGGGGTTTTGCAACCTAAAAATGTTAAAAAATTAGTTGTTGATATAAATGTCATAAGTATGAGTTTTGTATTAATTTAAACTGCTAAAAAACATGTCATCATTTCATATATTGTAAGTGACAACAAGCAAATAGGTACTTTAAGTTCCTCGACAAAATTAATTTTATAACAACATCAATTAAGATTTTATTTTTAATTTTGACACTATTTTCTTGAAGTTATTTTGAACTGTTTCTACCCTTTGGCGTAAAGGGCACTTAAACATTAAAACGAATGCATATTTCTCCTATCTACTCCATCATTTTCAAAATGTTTCGATTTTTACACTACTTTAACATATTGCCAAACTTTCAGCTGTTCATAAATATACCGTAAGTTAAAGAAAATGTTTATGCTAATTGTGACAGTTAACTCTGTTGATTTGTGCCTTGTAATAAATTTAAAAGACGTGCGTGTTAGCTGATTATTCACAAATCAGACTTTTCAATCAATTTTTTGAGCATTAGTTTATTTAATTAGAATATTTTCTTCACTATCATCTCGATGTTTTATTTCTGCTTCAACTATAATTGATGAGTCTGTTTTAATATGTGAAATCTCTAAATGTAAGATTTCATAAAACTTTCAAGAAAGAAGGACACAAGTTCAATTTTGTGAGTACTGAACATTCATCATTTTCGAAGTTGGTATTCATAATAAACTTAAAGTTTAAATTACCTCTGAATGCCTGTAATATCCGAGTCCAAATGGTAATAATTCGGTTATAAGTTAATAAGAATTGGATTACCTTTATTATATATAAAAATACTTTAAAAATACGTCTTTAAAATAATATATTTGTGATTGTGATACATCCCAAATTTTAGAATTTGTCAGGACTGCTTTGTTTATGCCATGATGAAACTAAAACGGCGAACCGAGCAGGTAAATAGAAAAAAAGGGTGTGTGAAAAAAAAACAAATTTCGAACGTATATAGTTTTAGAAAAAAATTACAAACCTCAGGGTGGTGATTCCGTGCGAAAATTAATAGTCCTCGTTTCTCTGAAATTAAAGTAAATGGGGAAAAGGATTTCAAGTGATAAGAATAGCGTTTTGAAAGCGAAAATAATTTGAAAATATAACCGAGTAATGCGTTAGATTGTTGATTTTGAACAGGTTGGAATTTTGAATTATTTCCTCAAATCGGCAAGGTTTATATTGGAATTTTTTTTATATTTTTATTGTATATATCAATAGAAAAATTTCCAATCTAAAATAAATCTGAATGCTTGTCAAATTCAGAGCATATAATGCGCTTTTTAAAATATAAGTGTTTAAAATTGTTGTGTGGAATATGTGTGGAAAAAGTTGTTTTAATTGAAATTTTTCCAGACATTTAAGCTAAGAGAAAATGTTTTCTTTTATACTGTTTTTTTGTAATTCAAGTAACACGAAATATTTTGGTATGAAATTCAAAGGTAATTAATTTGATAATAATTTAGCTAATCAAACTTTTTTCAATGAATAACTGTTAATTAATTCAGATATATGAAAAAAAATGTGAAATTCTTTACTTGAAATATTAAACGCTAGCAGATACCCTATGCAATTTCTCAGTGAATGTTTTCATTTCTTGAGGACATGTTAAGTTGAAACTCAAAAATTGCATTGTGTATCAAAAATCATTCATTTGTCCATAAGGATTAGAATTTATAAACATTCAGTTACATTTTTCTCGATTAATTTTTTTCGACTAATTTTCTTTCTATTTGTTACACTTCTTTATACCATACATGAAAATAGTTGACAGATAATCGCAATACGCTGTCATGACTTTAAGAAGATAGTTAAATTTTTATGAAGCAACAATATACTGCCGTCAGTATATACAAATGCTTGCCGACATTTATCAAAAGAAAAAAAAGTATAGTGAAATAATCGAGTGAAGAATGACTATCACTTCCTTTAATAGGTGTGTAACAGAATGGTTGTCAAGCAGGAATTAATGATTTAAAGGAAATTTATACGTAAGGTATATTCATGAAACTCATTGTCTTGGTAATTGAATGATTATATGATATAAATTATATGATTATAAGGTGAATCATATTGTTTGTATTGTAAAATAATTATTAACGAAATATTCAGGATTCATTATTATGTCACTATATTATTATTTATTTTAGTATACCATGATATCATTGTTAATATTGAAAAGTAAGCAAAGGCGTGGAAACCGATGCATTAATTATAAACCTTTATACGCTATTTATACATTTTGAAACATCTACGGTGGTCCTGTTCTAAAAATTAATTTTTTGATTAACTTTTGAATTCTTAATATTTGAAAAATTGACATTTGATTTCTTGATCAATATCTTATTCACTATTCTTTTATTTCATGATGGTAATTAAGATAGTATGCAAAGGACAGACATAAAAATGTTTCAATGAGTAAAAATTTTATATAACAGCATGAGCAAATATAAATTAGGAAATGTGAACATCTGATGAATGAATGAGCAACATATACTAACATTTTCTAATATATGCATACTGGTTTTCCAACTGTTAGAATACTTTCTTACGACACCGCTGGTAGAGAATAGGTATAGTCTAGTTCAGTTGCATTGGCGTTCTGTATTAAAGCCGCATTAGAGTTATTTTGGGACGAATGTTGCTGTAATTTTGAACCGTGAGCAGACCACTAGGACAATACCTGGGATGGCACACCACTCACAAGAATTTCCCCCCTCATCAGCGGAAGGACGTTTGGTCCCGACGGATTTAAAGTGCAATGTCAGCTTACATGATGATTCTTCGGTGAAATCAGGTTTTGAGCCAGAACCCTTAAATTTTTCGGAAAATGCATATTGCATGATCATTGATTAAATGAAGGAAATAATTTATTGATTAGAAAATTATTTTATTTGAAATTAATTGATCTTATCTCCCATTGATTTGATGATGCACATATAAAGTATATTTAGAAAATGTCATCCATCTTTCTGTTCACCAATACGTTTAAATATATATAAAAGAAAAATTTATCTCTTCTACATTTTGGCTCTCTACAGTTTTATAAGAGGGACTCCACTTCGAAATCCAAATCTCACAGGTAAGTAAT
>JAPMOQ010036552.1:2193898-2213849 GCA_026543055.1 Argiope trifasciata | reverse complement strand
TATAAGAGGGACTCCACTTCGAAATCCAAATCTCACAGGTAAGTAATCAAATTCTATCCAGCAATCCACTGCATATGTGAATCTCGAGCACAAAATTAATATGCCCTATAAATGATGTGGTACTGTACTTGAAGAAAGTAGAATCCATCGGAACCATTTATGCTATCTAATCACAGTTCAAAATTGTGAAATTATGAAAAAATGGATATTTTAAATGTATTTTAATGAAACATCGATCTAACTAAATTCTACTAATATATAATGCCGCATTTCATAAATTACATAAACATATTTTTAAATTGTTAGTAACATTTTTATCCAACTAAAAAAAGTTTAAGATGATTAATCGTATAGTTTAATTGAGAATCAGTAAATTTGGTATACTAAATTTATAGATCATTAGCTATTATCCGCGACTTCGTTCACGTGGAAATTTTGATGTATATGTACGAAAAATTATCAAATAATTACAAATAAAATTAAATTAAATCTAACCTAAAACGATGCGTTTAAAAGTATGAGAATATATGAAAAATATATAATATAAATACAATTTAATAACAAAAATACAGAATTTACGTAAAAACCCTTTATTTACAGATTATACTCAAAATAAAAAAACAGCAAATCAAGTCCGCATTTCTTATAAATCAGGTCAAATACATTTTATTTATTGATAGATATTGAGATAGCTACCACAGCATTATACACATAATTTTTTAACTTTTAATTTAAATGAAAACACACTTATCATCAAACGCAAACACAGTTGTCGTCACGACAATCACGCGCAAACTTTGCAGGTGTCTGCTGGGATGTGACAATCCTAACTCTCATTGGTTATCAAGCAATACGATTTGGATCGTTGTTTATGGACGCGAGACAAATGTTTATTTAAATAAGTCTTAGAAAATGCTCGCTACATAATTTGCACATGTTATCCATTTCAAGTTAGTAAAATCAAAGACAAAAACAGGAATGGTCAATGGCTACCCGTTTTTTAAGCTTTTATGAATTGCTTGCCAACTTTCTATAGTTGCTGAGTTCCAAGAGACATCATAGCAGCCAATCAGAGTTAGGCATGAATTCCCTCCCACCTTCTGAAACAGGCATTTTGCAAACTTTTATGTACGCACATGTATTACTTTTCTATGCTAGTTGCGGTAATGCAATGCGGATTAGAATTTTTTTTATTTCCTTTATTCTGCTTTTTTTTAATTAACAGTACTTCAGAATGAATCCGTTAGATTGATTCATTAACATCATTTAATTTTAAATACATCAAAAACAAATAAAATTAATAAAATTGTTTGAAATAATCGGTCGAAATTCTTCTAAGCCTAACCTCAACTCTGTTGGAAAAAAAATTAAGAGCCTTACTGATCTTTGGCGGAGTTTTACCTCAGCCTTTTCGCGCGAAAGTTAGTTTTTAATTAATAAAAAATGAACCGCTCAATGACTATAAATAAATAGAATAAAAAGTAACCTATGTACTATTCCTGACTAATATCTATCTTCGTGCTAAATTTCATCGAATTATGTTCAGCCGTTCTTGCGTGATGTAGTAACAAACATCCATCCATACATCTATCCATTCAAACGTCCAAATTTTCACATTTATATATTATGGATGACGCGAGACATGAAAATATTCAAAACAATCAGTATAACAGATTGGCAGTAGAGCTATAAGATAGTACAGAGTATTTCCTTAATATTAGATGCACAAGTGTAATGATTTTGTTAACATTTACCTTTATTTTTAGATAATTAAACATTAATATATGTTTAGTTCAACCACTAAGAGCACTTGTAAACAAAAATACTAATTTTATAAAACTTTTAAATTTAAAAAAATGCTTATGTAATAAAAAAAACTTTTTAAATGCTTTTAACGCTGTTTCCATTCAAGGGTATCAGTTTTCTCTAATTTTTCATTAAAAATTAATTTCATACAGAATTATGTAGCAATAGTTATATGCATTTATGAATAAATATGATAGATTAGTATAGGTAATGACAGTATTTTAATAGATATTTGACTATTAAGGAAAAATTAAATGATATATTCTACTCTTTCCTAATAATTACTTTAAAACCTTTCAAAATATGCGATTCTATTAAAGTATAATATAATTTTTAAGTTGCTAATATTTTTGCAATGTAAAACTTAACAAGCCTGGCATGCAATGGCTGATGATATCAGAAGGCAAGAAAACCGATGAATAAAATATTATATCACAGTAGATCCTCGATATTCTTTCATTTTCTTCAGTTAATATCTCCGATTGAAAGATAATGTGCTCATGTTATAATATTTTAACTCCAGCATGTGCATATCAATGTTTTTCTAATTAAATGTGCGTACGTAATAAATGTTATTTGATAATAATTAAAGTAAAAGAAATTTAAAGGAACTGTCCTTTTTCAATTGCTTACAAAAAAGTATTTTTTCCAACTGCGTTTCATCTCAACTATCTGGAAGTTATCATCAGCAATTACTATAGATCATTGTACCTCCATAATACAAGGCAGCAGTTAGATATGCTCTATACTGCTTAAAGAAGATTGTCCATCTTCTATCCTGTCAAGGATATAGGGTCGCCTGCGTAAATAGATAACGGGTCCATTCATCAAGAGACCAGAAAATGTTGGAGGAGAAAAGGCAATCACTTGCCCCTGAACAATGGGTCACAAGACGGGCCTGTAATGAGAACAGAAGGTTTGATGGGCAAAGTTACGAATAGGACGACCTATTAAACTAATCGTCTCGAAACGGGCATTTAAGCGCTGAGCTTACACAAAGATTTACGTCGTGGGCAACTTAAAGGCACTAATTCGTAGAGAGGATACCAGCTTTACCAAGCTGCTTCTTATTGAATTACAAAGTTGCCAAAATTTATATATGGCTCAAGAAATAAGAAGTGTTGTTTCATATGTGAGAGAAATCATAGAAAAG
The DNA here is from genome assembly GCA_026543055.1 of Argiope trifasciata. Taxonomy (NCBI): domain Eukaryota; kingdom Metazoa; phylum Arthropoda; class Arachnida; order Araneae; family Araneidae; genus Argiope; species Argiope trifasciata. The sequence continues at coordinate 2,210,890 of JAPMOQ010036552.1, read as the reverse complement.
TTAGGAAAGATAATCAGCTGCTGATTCATAATTTAAAAATATCAGTAACTGAAAGGCTGATATCAGCAGGCATCAGCCTTTCTTCTTGACATTGTGATTGCTGATTTTGTGTTTTACAGCTGTAAATATATTGCACTTAATTGCATGTTTATTTCATTTTATATAGCATATCAGATATATTTTTCATGTTTAAAGATTCTTGGGATTCTATTATTACTCTATAAAACGCAAATAGATATTTATGAAACAATTGTTAAGATATACTTTTTTGACATTTTTTTAGATAATATTTTTAAATTTTCATTGTGCTCATGAAAATATGATATAATTATGTATCAATTTTGTATTTCCAAATTCTTCTTCCAAAAGTGTCATTCTTAATTCATTCATAATAATTTTAGAATGTAACTTATGGAATTTGAGCAAGTTTACATCACTTATATATTTGCGCTCCATTTAAAAGTGACAAGCGGGGTTTTTTATGGAATCGAACTTCGAAATTTCGAACAGTGGTCTAATGATGAGTAATATGAAGGAATGATCACTCTCTTGTTAACTTCTGTAGCATGGCACTGAAAATGCATTTGGTTCTAACTGATTTAACATACCTTAAATCAGGACTCAAATTTCATTCTCTGGGCCCTTCGGTTAAGATCTTATCTGGGACTACCACCTCCCATGATCAAAGAAAGATTATCTTAAGAAAATTCAAATTAATTTCCATTAAATTTAGATTTTATTCTATACAACTAATTCATTAATCTGGGATATTTGCTTATTGTATGTTTGATAATTCCAGTAATCATACATATCGTGATCTAAAAACAATGATTGCAAAAAAATTACAATGCATGGGACTGAACAGCAATAGTTTTGATTGATTTTAACTATAATTTTATTCGGATTGTTATATGGTAGACAAAAATTAATAGCATCAATAATTTAAGAAATTGTTGAATCAAACGTAATGAAATACTTTACAAAAGATAATGAAATTAATCTTTGAAAAAGCTTAAAAAGAATAAATGGAGTAAAACAAATTAAAACCGACACATATAAAGATATGCATTAATTCAAGTATAATTACTTGTGCTTCTTGGAATACAGATGTAGATGCTGAACAGGTGTCAAGAAAAAATATTGGCCGTTGTTGCCATTGAAGTAAGAGATGTAATTCATTGATTTATGTAAAAATCATATTAGATTATCGAATTATAAAATTTTATCTAATAATTGATGAATTAAAAGATATTATCTAAAAATTAATGAAATAAAAATGTTCCTTCAATTAGCCAGCTGCCTATATTTTTTACTAAGAATTAATATTACAACAAAAAATGACTAACCGAATAACAGCAAGGTTCTGTTTCATTTTATAAGCTCTGTACTTTGGGCAAAACTGGGTTATAGTTGGAAAAAATGCTATAGTCGGTGCCCTCTCATCATTTTAAGGTTAAATTATAATTTTTAGAAAGTCAATTTTATAAAATACTTATCCGATGAAGAAAAATAGATATTTTAATTAAGATTAAAAAATAAGAGAAATAAGTTTTCAATACTTGCAAACTACTTGATGTATCAATATATCAAAAAGTACGTTAGATGAACATTAAAAAAACTCTAGAAAAAATTAACTTATTTATAAAGATGCAGCTGTAAAGAGTAGCGGTTATCCACGTATTTCTACATTTTCAAAAGAACAAGAGAGTTCTTTATAGTGCATAGTTTTTAGAAAGTAAAATGTCAGTTTCATTCCGACCTATGATGCAATATTAGCATATAATTAATAACAAAAAAGTTGAACTATGTTTTTAAATATGATATCCAGCTAGAAAAAATAGAATTTTCCAGACATAAAAAATGTCTCAAGAATTTATTAGACATTTAACATCAAAAGTGATGGATTTTATCAAACTAAATGTTGAGAATTTTATTTTTGATTTCTTATAAGATTTGTATAATAAATAAGATTTATCTCATTGTGGCTATATAATATTGATCATGCAGAAATATGCAAATAGGCCATAAAAGCCTTTGTTCTACAAGAGAAAAAACTTTTTGTGAATGGCCATTTGCTGAGTTTGGTGGTTACAATTATTATGAAAAAGTACCAGCAATCCAAAAGTATTTCTTTTATACCCCCTCTCCCCCCAAAAAATCAAATCCATACTCGTTTAATCTGCGCCACCAGATCACTTTCGTTGGCATAATCCCAACTGAATGGATGGGGACAAAAAAGTTTGAGGTTCTGATTTCAAAAGCTTATGCAGGTACCTATGTCACTAACTTGGAAAGTAATTCTTTAGTTTTCAACTCTTATGGCACCATTACATGCATAAAGACCCATAATTTGTTAGATCGACTAGGTTAATGAAAAAAAATGCTATTTTGATGGTAGATGCCAAAAAGAATATATAGAATTGGCTTTGGTGGTTTCTTTTAAGCGCAATCAAACAATTTTTTAAAGTCATAAATTGATATGGTAATATGTAATTAAGCCTTTTAAAATATTATAAAACATTTTAATAGTTTTATTTTGTTGAACATTTAATATTATAATTTGCATTTGACATTCGAGAATTTTGTCTTTTAGACATTATTTCGTGGATAAAGAAAAATATAGTTGCAATAACTGTATATTGAACTTGAAATGTTATGAAAGAACTCAAGATTTGGATTTTGAGAAGTTTTATATCAGTTGAAATTGTGAAGACGAATCAGGGTGATAAAGTAAACTAAAATATGTCTATCCTTGAAGATAGTTTTTAACAATTCAAAAAATAGGTTTGAACATTTAAAACAATTGTTTATTAAGAGGCTATTTGTATAATGAATTAGATTAATTAACTTCATAAGAGTCATTAAAAGTACAACTACTTTAATATTTGGCTTAGCAAAGCACTAAAATAATAGAATATAACTAATATGTTAAATTTTGCCATATTAAATTTTATATACTCTTATTAAAAGCCAAAACATAAAATGCCATTTGGTGGAAATAGAGTTGAATTTTTTTAAGGATTCTAATAAATTTAGTAAACTTTATTCTGTATCCTTTGAATGCATTCATACATCCGATTTACATCCACAATCCTATTACTTTCTCCAAACAAATATATTTACTCCAGTTTTCAACTCATTGAAAAAGCCATTGTCATCCTTTGCAACCAATTTAATCCTCCTTCAAAGCAATGATAACGTGGAAACTCAGTACAGAAAATTCCAGCATTTTCCATTATGAAACAATTGTCGAAAAGGAAAACATACTTTTGTATCATTCTAAAACCTTTTCAATTCCGACAGATGGCTAGATGGGACTTTAATGATATGGCATCGGAAAGATAAATTGAAATCCTTGCAGCTAATTTATTTATCTGCCTTGTCTTCCATTTTATTAGGGTTCCCCTCTCTCTATGTACCTTTGCTGCTTTTCAAATTGTCCTCAAAACTCCCTCAACAGTCTCTGGAGTTCCGGGCCATCGGCAAACATTTCGTTGATTGATTATCGAGCAGAAGCTTCTTTGTATTTGACTTTGTACCGTGCCGGAAGCCACGGCTATCGATTACATTTTCGTTTCTTAAGGTTCAAGGGAAGGCAATTTACGAAAAAACACAGAAAATGGAACGTTAAGTTGAAGTCCTTGTCTTACCTAAACATTTCTTTCGAAGATGCTATTGATCGGCTGCCTTTATTTCTAGAACTAAGCTTCTTTGAAGAAGTGTAGTTTTGATTACGTATGGATGGATATTGTTTTTCTTTGTTGTTAGTTTTTGAATGCTTTGATATTTCTCGAAATAATTTTAAATATGTGTTTAGTTTTGCTTATAGAAATAATTTTTAGATAGAAATTTCTTTTTAGTTTGTATTTATTCTTAATTTTATTCACTATGTTACTCAAAAATATTTATTTATATTTTTGAATCGATATATTTTGTTTTGAAAAAACCTGCTATTGTATGCTTTTATCAGGATTTAAACTGTTATTTATCTTTAATTTAACATTTTTAGAGTTATCCTTTTTATTACCATGTAAGAGAATACTCTGAAAAATAACGTGGGGAGCTGAAATTAAGAACCTGTATTTCAGGCAATATGAAATAAAATTTAATGTATTGATATAAAATTTTTAAATTTTTTTTAATTAAATTTTTTTTAAATTTTTTTTAAAAATTTTTTAATGTATCGATATAAATGTATCGTATTTTAAATATCCGAATACCTTTAAAATTTCAAAGATGGGGGCTCTAATAGGATGTTTTCCTATATTCGACGTTAGTCTTTTTTTCCCCTGGATATTGGAAACTAAGACATTTGAGCGAATGAAGTATAGAACATGCTACATAATATATCTTCTTAAATAGTAAAATATACTTATCTCTTTAATGTAGACGATATAAATTCAATACTCTTTATCATTAATTTAAAATATATTTTAATATTTGCATTTTTTGGTAATTATTGATTTCTTTTTATCCGCTATTTGCAATCTTGTTCCTTTGAAATAATAAATTTCTTGATATAAAAATTATCTGCCCCATGTTTTGTTACAATTATTTATAATTGTATACAACCAAAATGATTGAAGGCCTTATGGTGTGGTATTCTGCCCAGAACAAAAAACTGCGAAAGAAGTTTGATCAGGAAAGTAGGTGCAACGAGCAAGAGCATCCCTATAAAATAAGGGATGCATAGGGAATGTTATTCATCTTATGCTGAGAAGCATCATAGAAATAAAGCAATATCTATGGTGCTTTAATTTAATTTAACGAAAATGCTGTGGCTCAATTTCTCCAAATTTTGAGGTCAGTCAAATATTTTTAGAAAAGATTCTAACCAAAAGTAACATGCATGATAAATAATAAATTACAGAACTATAAATTTGTATAAGTATTCTTTTAATAGAGTGAAATTTTCCATTGTATGAATTTCTAAGAAAAAAATATTCGGCTTAAAGATATTTTTGCATTACTTATAAGATTTAATAACGAATTATATTGGTTAAGCCAATTTCCAATTCAACAACAGTGGCCATTGTCACATAAATGTGATTATCAGATGAGAATCAGCAATTTTCTACTGATCAATAGTTAAAATAGCCTAAATGTGGAAGAATAAAAACATTATCTTCCTTATTCTCAACATCAATCAGAGAAGTAGGTTTTCAGAACGCATTTCATCATTCACGATAGGATCGTTACTTTCACAGAAGGGAATGGGGAGGACATAACATTATTCTTGAGATGGAGAATGACATTATCCCTTATTTTTCAAGTTACATTCAAGCTGGTTTAATTGAAAACAATCAATGACATAGCATTCCAAAACCAAGGGCTTTGAGAATGTTCCAACGCAATAATTGATTTCCTTATAGTATATATCTACTTTATCAACAAGTATAATTTTATAATTAGGCCCTATCTTAGATCAAACAAAAAACTTCTTTTCTAAAAATTGTAGTTTGAAGAGACGAATGCTGTTTTAATCGTGATTGAAACATTTATTTTCAAAATTCTGATTTTGGAATACTAAATCACTATTATTCTTGTAAAATGCACATCATCAGTGAAAATGTTTTGTAAAGGCATTATACATTTCTATTTTTAGATTATCTTTTGTTAGATACTTTTTGCGAGTCAGTATGCAGAATGGAGATTAATATCTTCAATTAGTTTTGATTAACTTTAAGACAGAACTAAGGAACGTATTTACTTTCGCAATACACATTCTGTGCATCTTTACCGATGAATTCAAAAAGGTTGACTTCAAGGCACAAGTAATGAATTCATTCACACATGCCCAAATTACTGTTAAATGAATGAATCTTTTCTATAGGCGTCGAAATTGTTAATTTTTTTAAAAAAAATGTGCCCTTCAACTAATATATTATGCGACATTTTTCAATTCATTGAAAGTTAATAATACATTGTTATTTTTGATTCTGCCTTTTTTATAATTTTTTGAGTTATGCGTATTATTTCTGAAGATTATAACCGATTCTATCTCAAATCTATAACCGATTATCTGTAACCAATTCTATATCCTTTCAGAGTTACAGAAAAATATTGTAACAAAAGAAAAACACGAGTTGAAAATTTGAGATTGGACATTTGAGCTCGTGATGAGAATTAAGCATAGCGATAGTATACCTTTAGGGTATTCCTTCATTAAAATATTAAAAAGAATAAACAACCGTTTCTGAGAAAATTGCCTTTAAACTTTGTCTATCGCAAATATGTTAGAGACTTTTCAACACATTGACCTTCTTAATAGGCAGTTTAAATAGGAGCTCAGATTTAGTTCCTAGCTGCCTCTATTTTTTGGCCTTTCAATTTTATTATCTTCAAAAATTGAATTGTTTTAAAAATTTTAAATTTTTTTTATATTTTGATTAATGCGTTTTCCTTTTTTTTATGAATATATAAATACTAATTATCCTTATATTTGAAATATATTTCATATTTTAAAAGAAAAAAATATATTGTAAGTGAATGTTCAATGGCTATAAATAATTAAAAGTATTATAAAGCTAAAAGTTTTAAATTTTTAGATTTCAATAAGAAAAAACAATTTGTTTAAATTCAAAGAAACCATATTCATGTCGAAAATAAAAGACGATAATTATTTAAATATTAAAACAAACGGTTCTGATATTTATAATCGTAAAGAAATAACAGAAAGCAGGTGTTATGGTAATGACTGTGTAGGCAGGTGTTTCGAAATTTGAAATCGGAGGATACAATTCGTTTGGTCGTCGGTAAAACTCTCTGATAAAAGTTAATTGTTAAATATTTTTTAATATGCAAACAATCTTGAACTTGTAAACAATCATGGTTTATAAATTGTAAAATATGGCAAAATAGATTTGCTTCCAGTGCTTTTAGTCAAATTGTCAATTGTATTCTTGTATATAATTAAAAATCAATAAAGTTATAAAATCTGGAAATTATTAATATTTTTTTACAATTTCAAATTATTATAATTAATTTTTATAATTCTTTAAGATACATTTGTAATTATTTAAGATGCGGTTAAAATTATTTTTCATTTAAAATTAAATTTCAATTGAAATATTAGCAGAATGATTTTTTTCTATCATAAAGAACAAACATGTGAATAAAAATTAGATATATGTAGTTAGTTTTACATAGTTTTGAATAAAACGTATGTAAACGTTTTTGTTTAAAACGTATTTATGTATGCACATATTTATTTATTTATTACTTGCCTTTGGAAATATAAAATTGTCCAATAGCATAAATTCAAGGCAAAATACTTATTTCACATGTTTGAGAAATCATGTACTAATATGGATGGAGTGTAATCTGAACTAGATTTTCTTTCTGATCAGATTGGATATATTGCAACAATCTTCGTTTACTTCAGATTTGAGACCTTCTGATTATTATATGTTCTGATCTCTACAAATTATATTAAACGAAAAAAAAAACGTTGTATTGAATGCGGGGGTAAAAAAACACCTGGATTATTTTTTGCCATGAAAAAGAAACTTCTATGAACGTGGAATACCACTATTTGCCAAAACGAAGACAAAAGGTAGTGACTCAGTATAGACAATACATAATTCATTATAAAAAATGTCTTTCATATTTATAACAGAATTTTTTTGCCAAGCAGCCTGATACATGTATTATTTTCTGAAATTTAATTAATAAATTATCACGTTGTTATATGTAAGAACATCAAATTATCTGCTTAAAACACAGTAATTCTAAAAAAGCAACCTTAAATTATATATAAAAGAAGCATTCTTAATTCGGGGATTTGAAAGTGAATAAGTAAGTTGACCTCATTTTACAAATGAGTGAATCACTCATTAAGGTGATCTGTTATTAATTATTCCTTCAACCGTTGAAAACCCATTCTAGAAATATTCCATGCACTGATCATTATCCCAGCACACCATTATTCTGTCTTAGATATTAATGCTTTCAAAGTATAACATTTATACCAGACTATATGAGAATACGCAAAAGAAAGGATTAGGATATTAATCACTTAGAAATGAAAGTAAGAAAAAAAGTTTAAATTATGCTATTAATTACTATAAATCGCCCATGTCTTGATTTAGGGGTAGCGCGCGTTTTTCCTGTGATCTGGGGGTCAAGAATTCGAATCTTAGTTTAAGAATAGTCGTTCTTAATCCTGTTTTCTACCAATGAAATATGCGAAATAGCTCCACTGTAAGAAGTGGTTGTGCCCTTGGGTGCTCATATAGTGGGACACTCGCCCTCAGAAGCTACTGTCCGCTTCCTTCCTTTGTAACACAGACACGACATCTTCGTCATCATTACAATAAAGTCATAAGAACGGGTAAATATAAAATTTGACTTTTGAGATTCGATTATCATTTGCTATTTTATTTTTTGAATGCCACTCCATACAATAGTTTATCCAAGTATCTGAATATTAATTTGTATGCAATGATTATAGACCTTTGCTGTGTCTATCTAAAACCTCAAATTTCAGCACATCGCTCCACAGATAATATACCACAGTTTTCTAATAGTCAATGAAAAACCCATTTATGTATTTTTTTCCCGTAGCAATAAGTGTTTTTGAACCAAAAATTTTGAAAATTATGCAGTAAATAAGTAGTAATGGATAATAAAAAATAATAATCAAATCAACTTAAAGAAAAATCTGAGGATCAAAAATATATAATATTTAAAATATTTTTAATACATAAAGTAGACTTTTTTCTATCAAAGGATATTTGCATTCTTTCGAACAGGAATATCGGAAAAACAATGTTTAATAACGTTAATCCGATAACTTCATATTACTTTAACCAAATAAGTGGCCCTTTCTGACAATAATTTCACTTAAAATAATTTCTTTTCCGAAATGATTATTTCCTTTCTCACCAAAGTGAGGCCAATACTTTCACAAGTGAAAAGTTATTTAATAGATACGCTGTTTTTACGATGTTATAAAAATGTGGGCTTCAAACAGAATTAAAATAAGGAACAATTCTCTGAGGTAACACAGCTTTTAAATTTTGTGATTCACAAGGTATCTTTTATAGCCATTCACAAGGGAAATGTTAAACGTCCACTTATGTGTTCCAGCCATGTAAGTGTACTTTATGATAGCATCGTTTGAAGGAAATACAATAGAGAAAGCCACTTTCTTAAGTAACCAGTTGCTGCTTATAAATAAAATATGAGTCAGTGCTGTGTTTTAATGCACCTAAGACGTTATATTGAACAATGAAACGCAGTTGTAAAAGTGGATCAAATCAAATTCCTGTACTTTAATGATAAACAAGAGTGACGATATTCTATAAATATTGCAAGTTTTCTTAATTAGTTATTTTAAAAGCTCTCTTCAGAAGAAATTGCTTTTTAAGTGAGTTAGGAATAAAATTTGCCAGTTTAATTTTATAAGTACATAGGGCGTACAAATGATGGATCCGATTTTTAAAATTATATTTTTGAAACTACTGCATCTATTACAAAATTTGATATGTGTATTTAAAGAAAAATATATAAATTTTTTCAGTTATTTATATCCGATGTGTGAGCCTTTTTTATACGTCCAATCTGTAATTCAGTTAGTTCCAAACATTTTGTATCAGTTTATTTCGTCTAACATCTTTGACAAGATCTCACAAAGATAAATCATTGATAATAGATATTTTTTATGTATCAACAATGCTGAAAACCCTTCCAAAACTTTGCAGCATTTAGAACTGTTGACAGAGTGCTATTACAAAATATTTGAAACAAATGAGATTAAAGACTGGGCGTAAGCCATGTAAAAGAGGGGGGGGGGTGCCAGTTCTGGTGTCGCCCTCGTCATCGGATCTTGGTTCAAAATTACGAGGTCCGTCCCAAAATAGCCCTCTTGTTGCTTTAAACTGGACGTTAATATAACTAAACTAAACTATGCCAGGTAAAAAATAGTCACACATCAAGCATTTGCAACTAAAAAACACTTGGTATATTTCTCTTTAAATTAATATATTATTTATTATAATATGTGCAGTAGTTTTGAAAATATGATTTTTTTAAAATTGGGTTCATCATTTGTACTTACACTGTATTTTGTTTTCGACTATAAGGAATCAATCATCAGTAGTATTTACATCTTGACTTCTTCATATGTTTACCCAATATAGCACATTTTGTACTTTATTAGTAAATATTAGTAAATTTATTAGTAAATTTGTCTTCCCCATGATATGAAGAAAGTAATTTGTTTCCTAATATAGAGAAATACGTTTTTTTACTTATAAATTGTATTATATCATTTTATTACAACTTATTTTAATTATAAATTGTATTACAAATAATTTTACTTATAAATTGCAGTAAAAAATTTTCACTTCCATCAAATTAACAAGTTGAATGAAACATATCATTGCTTTTTTATGGTTTTAAAATGATTGGAAGCGGCGTTTCTACAAGCAAAACAATAGGTGATCCAAAATTTATCCCCGCGTTTTCTCAAGCTCATCTTTCTGTTGATAATATTATGAAATTAATAAACTAATAATAATGTAAAAATTAAAAAAAAAGATTTTAAGTCATGATTCCTCTATAGAATCAATCATATAAAAATGTAATAACACTATAAAATAAAATAAAATAAGGGAAAAAAGTAAAATAATAAAATGAGTAATATTTTAGCAACAGATGGTAATAATTTTATTCTTTAAATTGTGTTTATTCCGTTGCTTATACGTCACTGAACATATAATTAACAACCATAATGTAATAAGTTCCTATGTTGTTGAACGGTAGAAGCATCAGCTCAAGCTTTGCTGTTTCCACTGAGACATATTTTATAAACTTATTTTTTAATAACTTAACTTTTAAAAGGATTAAAAGCATAAAAAAAGGATCTTTACAAATTACAATCTATTATATTTTATGGTATTTTCGTCATATGAATTGAAATTACAAACTAATTTTACTGCTAAACAACTAACACATTTTTATAGAGGTATGATTAATTTTAAATCTTAGCTAGTTCAATGTTGACATTCTTAGTTTTTAGAAAAGAAAGATATGTTTAGCACTGTTTCCATTATACTCAAAAGAGACAATATACATTTTAAAAGTTTTGTATTTGTTTGATGATAAATAGTGTCTAGTAGTTCATTGAATTTTGTAAGATTTTGAATAGATTATATCAGGATTCATTTAATAAATAAAATGCAGAAATTTCAATAAAAATACCTCACAGAAAGTGAACAATGAAAGATAAAAGCAAAGACGAAAATCAACGTTATCCCCTATTTTATTTTTACTTTTTTTTACATTATTCGTCTTTGCTAGGAATTAAGACATTTTGTTTAAGCGCAAGCTTATAAAAACCTTATCGTTGCCTCTTAAATTCAATTTCTGGAAATTAAAAAATATTAGAACGGCATTTTCGTTTTAGTGAACAAAGAATGGAGAAATAGTTTCAATCATTCTTTATCTAGTTATCTCAAATGTTGTAAAAAAGTAGAAAACCTTCTATTTTAAAGTGTCTTTACATTGCTTTCACTTAAAAATATTTTAAAGAATATAATGTTTTTGTTAAAATAGATAAATTAAATTGATACTTTCATCAAAATTAAGAAATATTTTGACAAAAAAAATAATTTCTTTTGCCAACCTATATCTGAAGAAAATTATTCATTTATTCAACGATATTTTTAAAGTTATAAGTTTCCAATTTCTCAAGATCAGATAGCTAATACTTTAATAAGGGAATAAAATTTCCTGAACTGGCTTCAAATGAAAATAGTGTTCGAAAATGCGTAGCAAAGGAATATTACAAACTTTAAAGTAAAAAACAAATTCTTTAAACCTAAGATGAATGCAAAATAACTAAAATTCACTATCTAATGTAATGCTGTAGTTAACACCATATGATGCTCTGCAGTTAACATAGTTATTAATGATAAAACAATTTAAAGTCAATGCTGCAATTTTCACGGACTTTTTTCACGTTATATCTCTAGATACAAATACGCTACAAAAATATGCATGTAAAAGCAATTGAAAAAATATTACATAGCTGTACCGTGGAATTTTTAAAATAACTGTATGAACATATAAAAATGAAGATCATTGGGCTATAAAAATAAAGATAAAAATGCGATCATTATTTTCAAGAAATAATGATCGCATATTTAAAAGATATTTTAAATTATCGAAAAAATTTCTTTAAAAATATTTATCATTGATTTCTACACGTCGGAAAAGACAAAATAAAAGTAAAGATAGAAGATAAAATGCTAAGATCAACTTCACAAAATGCCCCACTATCAGTCCCACAAAATATGATATGTATTAATTATCATATTTTATATATTTATGAAGTTCCAGTTATCGTAATGTAATTAAAATTGTATCAATATGTATCAAGCAGGTTGAAATTCAAGGAAAAATAGAAAATAAATTATCATTCAGATTATATTCATCATAGATATATCTGACACATTTTCATAGTCAACTATCAGTTTTGTGATTTTGAATTTTTAAAACATATTATTTCCAATTTTTGTCCTAAAGCGTCTTTTGGACTCTGATAGAAAGTTCATATTTCTTTTTATAAATATAACATTTCTAACAGTTTTCGAATAATGTGTAAAAACTATACATGCGTTGATTGCTGATATATCAACTACATGGAAAAAATGATTAGTGGACATTATTTAGCATTATTAGCTTCTTAAATACCATTCAGTAGAAGTTACTCGCACTTTTTTTAACATTAAATTCGAAATGATATTCTTCGTCTGATAAATTCAAATCAAAATGATTGGTTGAAAGCATGATTCTTTTTCTGTTATGTTAGTATATGCAAAACCACAATAGATCTTCAATAAATACTGTATTATTTGTGTGAATTCTATATTTTTCTAACGATGAACTTCTCAGGAGTCCAATTTTTGGTTCAGTTACATAATGCTAATCAATATTTTTGTACTTTCTTCGACAATTCTTGATATTGTTCTAAAAGGACACGGTGCTAATACTTCTTTGAGAATTATGACTAAAAGTTACTTTTGATGCAGCTTTATAACATTAGCAATCTGTTTAGATAATTTAATGATTATAAATGCAAAATTAATTTTTTCTTAGATAAAGCCGTAACATTTTAATAATATATATTAAAAATATTGAATAGTTCAAATATAAAACTTCGCATTTTACAAAATTTGGGGATCATTTTATGAGCTCACTTGATGATCCGAACGATAAGTATATTCGATAATTAAAACAGATGAAATTATTGAATAATTTTATAAACATCATTTAAAATTATTCTAGCAAACTTTGTCTTTACTTATTTATTTATTAAATGGTCTTTTCTTTCGTGTTCATTATATATAATTTGCAACCCATTTATGTGAAAAGAAAGTTAAGCATGTAAATAAGTTTTTAAAATATAAATGTTTGCAAAAGAAATCAATTTGTGAAAAAATAGTGGCAATATATAAATAATCATTTTCCTCTAACTCTAATTTTTAAAGTTCAATTATTTCTGTTATCTGGTTTTGCAGAAATTTCAATGCAACATTTAGTTTGAAATTTGTCTTCATAATTAATTATACATTTTTTTACAAGGATGAAGAAATATTTCACAACTTCAGGTAACTAAACATTCCCTAAAAATTAACTTTATTTTATTAATCCTCACAAAATGAGGTAGAATATAGTTCATAAAGAGAAAAATTTTATTTGAATAGAGACGGAACATTTTTTCTTTGATGGAAAAAGTAATTAGACATGTTAAAATGTTTTAAAATTCTTTAAGCGATAATAGTTAACACTTTGTTAAAAAGTATTTAATTAAACTCATGAAAATTTAATTAAAAAAATATGAAATGCTAATTTATTAATGAAGCTTTATACATAGTCTTTATTTTCAACTCTAAATTATATATTTTTGGTGCATACATTTTGTGATGTATTATACCGTTTTCTTCTCGTGCTATGTAGTATTTGTCATATGGAAAAATAATGAAAATAGAAAATACACTCCAGCTTTTCTATGACAGGTGTCGTAGCAAGTTAACTGTGAACATGACACCTGCCAGCTTAGGTGTCGGCTAAAAAAAGTGAATAAACGGACATTTTGACATCTAGATAGCGACTGCCCAGAATTTAGGAACAATTTCTTTCACCAATGTTGCTATTTTATAAAATTTGTCTTATACATAAATATATATACATATATATGAGGCAGCAACAGCAGATGGTGGAATTTACTTATAATGGACTTGTTTTTGGAACAGTTTGAAACTATTCTAACAATTTAAATACTCTCCTGAAAAGAATTGAAGACTACTTGATATTCTTGATTAATATTAATGGTGAACCTGTGCATTATATTTTCACTATGTATTATATTTTTTAAATAGGACAAATTACCATGAGTAATTAGGGATGGTTTATAATTTTATTGGCAATTTATGTTAGTAACAGTATGCTATTAGTAATTTTATCAGTCAATCCATATTACTTTTTTTAATTAATTTAACTTAAGTTTTTTTGATACTCAAAACAAAGTTTCTATGCTATCAAGGAAAATGATTAATGTAGAAGAGAAAATAAAGAAAAATCAATCAATAAATTAATAACAAACCTATCCTTTCAAATGTATCCTAAGTAAGAAAGTGCAAAGTTCTTAAAACGATTGAAATTTAGAAATAAAAGCACATAGAACTTTTCGCCGAATACAGTTTTAATAAGACTTGTCTTGTATAGTTTCAGAAATTTTACTGTTTTAAATAAATGCGGCAGTTAAATTGTAAATTTGAAATATTTAGTCATTTGAATGATTTATGTATATACATATAAAAAATATTATAATACCAAAGAATTATGTTCCTAAAAGTAATCGAGATTTATATCATTCATATACTTATTTAAAAGCCTCGGTAGTCGTTTGGGTAGGGATTACACGTCTTCATTTTTATCGGTGCGTCCCAAATCGAATTTGAGTTCTAATATGTTTGGTCTTCTTTTTTCTATCGGTGAGGTGTATGAATGTGCACAGCTGTAAAAAAGATTTGCGCAAGTGAATGGGATTCATAAAGTATCTAATTTATACTATTGGCCCTAGTTGGATCTTCTGGAGAAAGAATCGTTCATTTGACTTAAATTGCTGCCGTCAGCGTGCTTGTAACGTGCCATAGATAACAAAAACAACTTTGATTTGAAAAGGATGCCGACTTGCAATGGCGTAACATTCCCTCTGACATTTCCGTATATTGATTTGATATTTACTTAACCATGTACTCAAAACTTCTCTTTCGAATGAAAAACAAATATTCATAGTAGTAAAAGCCGCCCTTTTGCAATATTGTATTTATGTTTGTTTTCTTCAGAAAATTTGAAATACTGATTTGACTTTAATTAATTTGACTTGTAATATTATTTGACTTTTTTTTGTATCAATTTTTAAGTGGTCTAAAATTGGAGATATTTACATTTTGAAAATCTTTTATTGATTTTTAAATTATTAATATGTGCTTATTAACCAAGTTCACAAATTAAAAGTGGATCTATAAAGTGATATGGTGACTAAAAATTTTAATAAATGAAATATTTTTGAGTAAATTATGAATTACTTTTGAAGAAAATACATATACGTTCCACTTGGACATTTTCAAGTTGATTACTGCATTGGGCCAATCGTAGTAGCTCTATATTTGTCCCTGTAACAATGTTTAATGTTTCTCGATCTAACTTGAAGCTGAAAAAAGTAAAGGAGAGTGGATCGGAATGATGATCCAATTAGTAGGGCAAAAAATAATAGCTCTGACTAGTCGCATCTAAGGGAAAGGAAGAATGATGTTAATAGGTTGTTAAGGAACTTCTTTCTCTAACAGGCATTGATGGTCTACTTCTGTCTCTAGAACAAACAAGATTCCTCTGTTTTCTGTGTTACTCCAGTGCAATTGATGTTCAACTGAAAGTATTGTGGTCGAAAGCAAAACTCATATATTTTGTTGGAAATCTATCGATATTGAGAAAGACATGCAGCAGGATGAATCAGGACAAATCTGTTGGATTTTAACTGAGCTAGTTTTTAGAATTTCTTCATTATTAATTTGATTTTATGAAATGCATTTTAATTTTATGATAAAAGATCAAATAAGCTTTATTTCCCAAAATCATTAAAATATAATCGGGCATCCAGGGTTTGAATCCTGGTTCGGACATGGTTGTTCTTTCCTTGTGTTCTATCTGTCAAACATTTAAATGATCCCCCACCCATAAAAGAGATTGTGAAAACGAATATGTATGTGCATCATCTCCATTTTAGTTAGCATTCAGTCTTCTGTCTTTGGGTGCTCATAAGTTAGATAATGCCCTTTTCACGGAACATGGACACGAAATCCTCCTCTTCATCATTGAAATATAATTGTGAGAGAAATATTTAAAAAAAATCTGCATATCTTATAATTGCTATGTACATGAAATAATTTTATAATAAAATGGAAATTTCTATTTTTGTAAATAACTAACATGGATATCTTAATGCCCTACGAAATAATATATATCAAACAATATGTTTGAAAAATTACTTAAGTTTTATGGAAAAGCTATCTCTTAGGAAAAGGTTGCCCCTAAATTAACGCAAGATTTGAATTTCTAACCATTCGGGAAAGATTTTAAAACAAGTGGATTTACAGTTTGTAAACGATTTGCGTTGTTGCTTTCTTGTCGTTCCTTATTAGTTTGAATCTGCTTATTTCTTAAAGTTACAGTATTAGATCTACTAAGTGAAGAACATTTGGGAATATATTTTGTGTCGAAGCAATCAGCACGATATATATTTGTGTAATCAAAATATCGTTGGTAAATTCACTTAATTAGTAACAAAATAGCATTTGCACTGGTACCTTCCCATTACATTTTCCTTACCTTGAGCGGCATCGAAAATAATTTTATTTTATGAGATTATGTCTGAAAAATATGTGCGGTTTTCTGCTCACAAAATAGTGAGCACACTGAATG
>JAPMOQ010036552.1:2172584-2193498 GCA_026543055.1 Argiope trifasciata | reverse complement strand
TATATATATATGTGTGTGTGTGTGTGTGTGTGTGTGTGTGTGTTGTGCTTTTGCCATTAACTACTTGAATTTTGTGAATTAGCAATTTTAAAATATAACCTTCGCTGAAGTGCAAGCAATAAGTTTTACCAATTTCCATCGCAATCGGTTGAACAGTGCGGCATCTCATAGGATACGATAAAAATATTGTATAATTAGAGATATTATAACTATACTATGCCTATAGCTTTGATATAGCAGCAAGCATTAAATTGCATTGAAATCGGTGGAATAATACAGAAGCGCATAAGGTACGAGCAAACAAACATTCTTTTTTTATTTTTTTAGAAATGTAATGCTTGCTGTTCTTTAAGAGTTTTAAAGGAAAAAACTTTTTTTTTAGCTCTCGCGATTCGTTTAATATTCATTCAGAATTCTCAAGATAAATGTTAGAAAATATGATTAAAATATTTCCTTTTAAATTGATTAAACACAGAGAATATATTTATGTAATAAATTTGTTGATATATTTGAATTAATAATTTTTTAAAAGTTAAAATGACGGAAAACTTTTTGTATTCAAATATTTTCGGAAAATATTATAATAAACACTAACATGTTATTAAATTTTTAATTAAAATTTCAATCCTACAGGTTTAGTTCCCCTAAACCATTCTCGCATACTCTCTAATAAGGCTCTTACCTCAGAGAACGACTTACATATCATTTACGTACAATAGCTACGAAATATTAATCTCTAGCTTGAACTTTGCATCTTTAATGATTTGGATGTGTCCGCTTGGCGAGTTATTTGAAGGTTAATCATTGCTTAATAGATGCGATAAATATATTCGAAAATACTTTTTATATATTAGATAATTGTACTATGTCTATAACCATCCCGGAAGTGCAAGTAATAAATACTCAAATTTTTATCGCAATCGGGTGAGTGGTACGGCTGCGCATGAGAGACATACGAACAAACATTTACTCTTATTTACATGGATATATACAATAATTTACTTTCTTTTATTATTATTTTTAAATATAACTTTAACAGTCAAGCATTTATTATTGTCAGGTAAACATTACGAACTGCACTATAGTAGTTATTTTTCTAAATATTTACTAAATTAATTTTAGTAGTCTGAAAGAAATATGTTATACGCCTTTATCTGCTAAAAATTCAGTGTTTACCAGTACGTATGAAATCTAAAGAATTAGAGATAATCATAATAATTTTAATTCGAAGTATTTTTATTGATATGTTTTGGTTATTCTATTATCTGCATGTAGCCGAACAAAGTTTTTTTCTGTTGTTAATGATTGAGTAGTGACATGATTGCGTATTTTCAATATTGGGAAAAAATTCACTTGGTTCTTACAATGTAAGCTCCTTTACTAAAAAAAAGAAAAAAAAAAATAGCAGCAAAACAGATATTAAGCTTGCCTGAAAACCTTAAAATGTTTGTATATTACTTAAAGAAAAAAATTAATTAATCACATAAATGCAGCAAGTAGTAAATGTTCATGCGTTTGTTATATGAGTTCTTAATAATATGTTTAATTCTTCGTTTTATTGATAATGCTTGTTTTATGTCTTGTTTCAAATTATGGAGATATTTTATCAGTATAAGTAAAGGATCATTATAAGCTACACAAACAAGCAATGCAAACTCAAAAATAAAGACTTATTTAACTATTGATAAAACTAAATGTTACTTTATTTTTAATAAAAAAGCACTCACTAATTTTATAATCGAGTTTTAAAAGCTCCCTCTCCTAATGGAGGATATTTGTGTAGTAATAAAAAAAACTACATTTAAAGCAGAAAAGTAAACTCTTCTATTTCTACAACTAATTTCATTTCAGATGTATTTAATTTTTGTATTTTTAGTTTGAAAATTCTTTATTTTTCAGGAAATTTATATTATTTTTATCATGTGAGAGCATGATGTTGTTTTCGCTTGAGATCTTCTGAACCTGAAAATGTGAAGGCAACAAATTGCTGAAACCTCAAAAGGTTTCGGCAACAAATTGGTGATATATCCTTTTTTTATTTTGAAATCGACTTTCATAGTATAGCTTTTGAAATATCTATTATCTGCTGTTGCACTTTTTCTCTATAACTGACAGTGCTATCGCCAAACTCAAGTAATATTTATTTTTAAAATTACCATGATTAATCGATGGAGATTGGTGGTTCAGGGGTAACTTAAACTAATTAAAATCGGGTTATTAGAAACTAATGCAGAATGTTGTCATATTTGGTGATTTATCATCAACGAAAGTTAGAACCGAATTATTCATTCTCTGAATACTTAGAAATTGTTTTAACTAATTTAAGATATTAACCAGTTTTTTAATAACTATTTTTATTATATAAGGTAATTTCCAGGAATATAGTTCAATTACATTATAAATTTGACTTATGATAGTCATGTAAAATTAAAACATTATTGCTGAGCAAATAAATATAATTTATATCATTTTTTGACCTCTAAATTTATTCGCAGATTTAATTTCATAACAAATATTATCTTGCATCTCTTACTGCAATATTAAAGCATGCATAAAATAATATTATTGTCCGCGCCAAAACTTATATTTTAATCATTATTTTTATCTCTGCCTATAAAGAAGAAATTTATGTCTTCTTTTCTGTATCTATCACTATGCTTAGGTCTGCGGGGAAGATAGCTATTCTAATTGCTATGAAATTAGTGGATAATTTGCATTGGAGACTAGAAATGATAAGGATGCATTTCTTTTGAAAATTTTATTTAAAGTGAAATATATTTTGACCTCTATCATAGAATTTAATGCATATAAAATTTTGTCAGAATTATGGTCGAATTTGTCCATAATTAGCATGTTTTTTTATAAAGATGATTTTGCATATTTTAATTTTTTAAAGAAATTCAGCGAAATTTTATTTAAGACTACATTTCTATGACTTTTTTCGTGTTTCGTTTTCTTTGCCAAAAGCTAACAATCTTATATTCTACTGAATTTATTTTGAAAATAAAATGTAAATGATTGTGCTGCGTTTTCATCAATGTTTTAGTGGAATTTGCATTTTTAGACAGCTGGTAATTTGGTATTACTTCAAACAGATTATTTATATACTAATGTGAATTCATTTCACTTGACATCATTTAGAAAATTTCATCTATGCAATAAACATGCACTCGCGTAATATGTTCACACGACTTTCAATGACTAAAACAGTTTTAAATTTAAAACTCAATTGTTGAGTTAACCATAAGCCCAAGTTATGCATAGGACGAATTACATAAAATAAAAACCACTCTATATTGTTGACAATCAACTGTTTGCCAATAGATGGCGAGTAACCGAAAAAAAAACTAAATGCCTAACGCAAAATAAAATGTGTAAAATAAAACTACGATTTTTAAAATCAGATTTTGAAGCGCAAAATATTCTAGCAAAAATTCTATTGTTTCTTATATAGGTTAAATTGGAAGCTTATTCATTCTTACATATTTTACATTTGGAGCTATTGAATATAAAGTAAGGAAATTAAGTTATATTATAAGATTTTCTTTTTTAGAAATTCTCCGGAATAAATTTCGAATTCACTATCTATTCGATTTAAACTGAAAACTAACTGATTTCTCCAAGGAAATGGTTCTTTATTTTCGATTACTAAGCTGTAGCAGTCGGTTTTTAAATTTGTGAGAGCTCTCTAAACTTTTGAGTCCGCGCATCAATACTTTCTGCTTGAGAGAACACGTCTCAGGCCCAATTTATCACTTCCGTCATTTGCGGGGCTCGGAAGGTCCAATTGAATTTCTGGAGTGATGGTAGTGTCAAGCAGAGAATTACCAATCTTGCGATGATACCGTGACAGCCCGTGACTTTCATCGAAAAGCAATCACGTGACCGTTTCGGAGGGTGAGCTTTTGCCGGATGCATAAATGTGGGACCTGAGGATTTGTTTGCTTTTCTTTCCAGTTGCTTAACATTGTTGACGGCTTACACTAGTTTTGTAAAAGTTGTATCTTGTTGGATACTGGAAGTTTGATTGATATGCATTTCTTTATATATACTTCAGGGGTATTTGCTTTGGTTTTTCCTAACACTTTTTGGAATTAAAAAAAAGGGTATAGTTTGGGTAAACTATAGCATAAGATTTTCTCTAGACTTGCAAAGAAATTAGATAATTGCTGTAGTATATATATTTTTAAAAAGAAACTTTTAAATTTTTTTAAATTTATTTTTTATATTTTTTTAGTATTTATATTTAAATTTATAGTTTTCTTGTTGCATCGAAAATTAGTTACATGACTGAAACATGTTTCTACACTTTATACATACTCAAGATGACCATGGAAGTAATTATTTGATTAGTTAATATATCAACAAAAAATAGTGTTTATTATTCCACAAAAAATATTTTTATTTATTTAGTGAGGAAAAAAAAAACTACTCGGAAAAATATGCAGTACTGAAATAAAAAGATGAACATAATTACATTATT
The DNA here is from genome assembly GCA_026543055.1 of Argiope trifasciata. NCBI lineage: Eukaryota > Metazoa > Arthropoda > Arachnida > Araneae > Araneidae > Argiope > Argiope trifasciata. The sequence goes on along the minus strand of JAPMOQ010036552.1, from coordinate 2,189,015 downwards.
GCCTCCTAATAATTTATTTTTACCTCAAAATAAATTAGCATACATACATACACACTATTATAGTGCTGATTTACCATGGCATGCGTAATGTAAGAGTTCAAAGTATGTACCGCCAAGCTGAACGCAGTGTTTATATCTTTTAAGCAGATTCTCAACCATGTTCTGATACAAATGTTGATGTAGACTTGCAAAAAAATGTCTTTCTATCACAATGCTGGCATACTCTTAATGGATCTTCAGAGGATCTTCGTGGAATGTGAAAGAACACATTCTTCTTTGACGTTTCCCTTCCTTTGATGCAGTACGCTACCAGAAGGAAGAATTTTCGTAATAATGGACAACATAACTGTGTTACTGGATACTGTCCTATTAAACTTCTTTTGGAATTGTTCTGGCATCTTTTTTTAAAAAATTCGGTCCGTCTTCACTACCGCTTCTGCATGAGCGACAATTACTTAACTATGAATATATTTTCCTCTGTAGTGAGAATTGTTTCCAGAAACAACTGCACAACACAACATCCTTTCCACTATTGCGAACACGTGTATTTGGAGCTATGTTTAGTCGAAAAACGCAACCATGTGTCCTAAGTGCTCAAGTTTCAATACTGTATATTTTTGCACATACTGTATATACTAACTTAACTTTCCTCTATCCGGCTTATCTGTATCCAGATGAAAACTGTCTGTCTTGAAATGAGCTGGCATTTTGATGTTATCTCCTAAGTGTTCCAGCCGTACATTGTTCTAAAACTACTCCTTTCTGCCAAATTCATAAAAATGTAATATGTCGGAGTAGAAAAACTTTTAAGTGGTACCTCTTTTTAAAGAAGCTTACAATATTAAGTTTATTACATGAAAGAAGATATCAATTCAAATTATAAGCTATCCACTACAAAATTAAATGCGAGTTACATTGTCTTAGAATACTAAGCCAGACTTTCATTTTTTTGAATGCAAGCAATTCGCTCCTCATTTACCAGCACGAGGTAGCATGTTACTGAGACTCCACTTTATAACAAATTTCCTTTTACTTTAAAAGTATACTCCACATGGAAACAGTTGCTTCTCAATTCAAACAATTTCTTGTACTTCTGCAAAATCGAAAAGTACATTAAAAAGAATAACCGGCGTTTTAGTTCGCATAAATTTGCAACTTTAATTTCAAACTCTTTATAGTTTCTCAAAACTATTTTTCGCTTCTTTCATAGTATTTATTGCACTACTTATATCACTACTTTTATTCTGAATTTTTATATTGTACATATTTATTTTTGAAACTGTTTTCTACTAATTAAAGAATGAAATCTATTCATTTATGATAATTTTTACGAAATAAATTTGTTTCTACTTTTATATTGGAAGAGAACATGCCTAATTCTGTGCTAAAGGGACCGCAGAAAAAAACGATTTTTTCCCCTTATTTTAGGTGATAGGGAGTTATTTTTAAAACGTTAAGAAACGCTTTCAGTTTTTAGGCCGGAAATAACAATACAAATTATTTTCTGTATCTCAATTCAAAACATCTGGAAAAAGAAAACAAATGACTTCAACAAGTTTGAAGGTTTATTTTTTTTAATTTTATGCAATTTTTTAAAGGATTTGGAACAATGATTGAAATATTAAGCAACGATATATGAAAATATTTTGCGTTCATACTAAATTCATGCTCCACACATCTTCTTTTATGTCCAATTAACGTGTGCGACATGAAGAAAACTTGTTAAATAATTTATTTTGAAGTGTCGTTTATTTTAATATATTAACTAAAATTTATCACTGTCTTTAAAATATGTATTGTGACAGTATGTCAGAAAGCATGCTGTTTCCTTTTCTACCATTTAGTGGTTCAAAACTCAATCAAAGTTTGAGTTTTGACGATGATTTTATTAAATAGCAGTCATTCTCACGTTAAAAATCCAGAGGCATTTTTTTAAACTTTTAACAAAGACTTCGTTCTCAGGAATATATTTTAATTGTGTAATTGTAAAAAAAAGAATGGAATAACATTTGGGTATCAATTTAAGAACCATTAGTATTTCCGCTAGTATCTCTTGTTATATCCCCCATTACATCCACTATTAGTTGTTAACCTAAGCGTTATTCGAAGACGTATGTTTGCAAAATGTGGCTTAAACGGTCCGCCAAGTTAATTGATTGATTCTTTCTATTCAAACTAATCAATTCAATTTATTGTTCTAAAATTACGCTGAATAATTTCTGCGTTATTGAGTATTTTAAGTTTTCATAGTTTCTAAGACAGCGAAAATCAAATGTACAAAAGAAAATGATATTATTATTCTTGTGACTGTCTTTAAAAGTATTTCATTTTTTAAAAAATATTTTGATTCTATTGCAATCCTTATAGTTTTAAAGTAGTTACTGTCAGCAATTTCTAGATTTCTAATCAGTTTATAGATTATCTAACATGATTTTTTTTCTTATGCTCCTTAGTTTAGCTTTGCCTTAAGAATTTATGAAAAAAAAATCTATAGCATGGACATTTTACTAGCAATTTTAATTTGCCAAAAAGGATTAATTTGTATCAAAATGAAGACCAATTGAATTTTCTGTGAACATAGTTCTTGTCAAACTAAGTCATTTTCTGCATTTATCCATTTATTTCCCTGTGGCATGAAATAATGAATTCATTATCGGCAGTTATGTATCAGTTGAAACTCTTAAATTTAGCTGATCAATCAAACAAATTTTTATTATATAGTTATTAAAAGTATAACAAAATAAGTACTCTACAAGTTATACATGAAGAAAATATTTTATGTAGTATTAAACCTTGCTAGAAGCAAACAAAATATTACCATAAGCACCATGCCCAAAGAAGCTGAAATTAGTAAAACCGACATAGAGGGATCTGAATTTGCTCATAAGCGAAGTAGTTATTTTTTTCACTTAAATCATTCTCCAAATCTTGCAAATTTTTAAGTTTTCAATATTTGTTCATAAATAATTTCGTGATTTCGTCTGCATGCATTTATATGTCATTAAAAAAATAGTCACATATATTTATAAAATAATAGTTAGCTTGTAATAAAAATGTTGCTCTTATTCTTGGGTCTCTTACTATCATGGATCTCAAACTAAAGAGTTAGGTTCATAAAGTGTGAAAAGCGATTAAGTTGAGAAAATTATTTCTGAAATGTTATAAATTCATAAAAGTCAAAGAATGTTAAAAATAATCAAGGAATGCCATGCTAGTTAAAGAATGCTACACTAAGTATGCTACGCATTTTAGATATCCATATCTGTAACAATACAAATTAAAATTGTCAAACAGTTTTAATTTATTTCTATAGATGTAATGAAAATGAATCAGTGTCATAGCATAACCTTTATAGATTCTAAGTTACATCGACTCCAATCACAGGTAATATTTTCATAATAAGCCAAGAATGTGTTTGATTAAAGAATGCAAAAAAGGGTGAGAATTGAAATTGCAAACTAAAATTCTCTAAAAGAAAGATTCAATAAAAATAATTTTTTTCCACCAGAATGTTACTTTTTTGAGTTAAGGCATTTTTCCCATGTTTTAAACATGTTTAAAATGTGTGGCATCCATATTTTTAATTCTTACACCCGTTCATACCAGAGCAATGCTTTAAAAAGGAATAATTTGAAACTTTTTTTTGTTTTGTTATAAGAATGATTCATCTTCAGCTCTGTGTTGTCTTCACTTAAATTTTGTTTTTTCTCGAATAAAGTTTCTGCCTGATACCATCGTATACCATATACCATTTTCTTTTGCTCTATCTTTTCCAATGATAAAAATATAGCTACCCTCCAATACTTCTTCCAGACTTGTGATCATGAAGGTAAGCTGATTGTTTTGGAAAGTTCAAAGTTGGATGCCTTTTGCTTCTTATTTTTTAATGTAACGGTTCTTACTTTACTAAATCGACATTTCTATAACTAGTTACATCAAGTACTGATTAAAGTTTAGTCATCGATAAAAGGAAGAAACGCTTAAGTAGGATATTATTACTCATTGCTCTTTTATTCGTTCTTTTTATATGAGCACATAAATAAGAAATATGTTTCCTTAAATATTAATTTTTACACTATTTATTTCAATTAAGAAAGCGCATTTTAAAAAATCAAAATTGTTTATAATTTTTCTATGTATTAATTTCAGAAAGTAAAGACGTGTGTGAATCATAATCTATATATGTCAACTGTTAACATATGTGGTAAGCAAATCTCTCATATTATTTTTCGTCGAATGCATATTATACAATTTTTAGGTTACTTCATTTATAGTTTTTACAGATGTATCGAATTTAAAGTTTCCAGTATCTGATTGTTGGAATTGCAAAATATTATTAAAAATATTCTGAAGATACTCCCCATGTCATGGAAAAGTGTACTAAGTCACAGAAAAAAACCATAAATTGCAAACAGAAAATTTAACTGAGCACAAAATTTGACATAACCGTCGTCATGTGAGTAACGTTATTAGACCGTCAATATAAACTGATATTCATGACTTTCAAACTCTTATCCTCCTAAATTAGAATTAAAAAAAATTTATGATTTAAAAAAATCATTAAAAGTTTTTAATGATATCGTGATAGAACGTAAGAACTGTAATTTAATTTAATAAATTATGCTTAAAAATATTTTAAATGCTATTACGGAATCAAACTCATGCATCAAATCCTCCAATAGCACATTTTTTAATTACTTTTGAAGTAGTATTTTAATTTCCATTTTAATTACATTATTACATAACTTTTTAATTAGCAATGAGTCTACTTCATTTAAATTTACAGTTTTTCAATAACAAATAACAATGTAAAATATTTGTTACAAAATGAATAGAATTTTTTTTATAATATAGAAAGTCCATACTTTTGGCGAACGAATTGGTTGCTAAATGTATCTAATTTTAAATATTTCTTGCTATCCCTCACTTTTTTTTGCTCTAAATTTTCTATTAAATTTATTTTTATAATACCTTGATTAAAGCATTTTATAAAAACGTTTTTTGAACTAATTATTTTCGTGTTTTCGGTTTTTATATTTGACGAAAATTTTTGTAGCTTAAAAATAGATCCTCGGCGTCAAATACTTACTTGGAAAAGGAACTCGTTCAAGGTGATACCGTAACTAAATATAACCTTTCTTTGTCAGAGTTTCACTATCGCTAAATTTGCAATCATATTAAAAATCATAATTTCTCTAAGAAGAAATTGCCATCCATTAAAAATATTGAAACCAAAGAAGAAGTATTTGAATAATCCCTATATTTAATACTATAAAGAGAATGTATTAAATATTAAATACACTCTCTTAATATCTTTTAGGATATTAAATACATAAATTGCAGCTCGCGTTAATAATCTGTTTTTATTATAAAAATATTTAAATAAATAATTGTGTTTTCAACTATCAGTAATAATAATATTTTTAATCGAAATCTGGATGCTGAAACTAACTGTAAAAATTCTGAAACTTTGATATAAATATTTAAAATAAAACACCATTGTTAGGCATTTATGATATGTTAACTTCAATTTATGTTTAACTTTCATCTAAGTGTCTTTATTACATTTTTTATAATAATTATTGTTTTGACAAAAAAACATGTGCATTCTTTTTATAATACAAATAAAAGCCTGATTAAAATATTTTCGTTTCTATTGCATATTATGTTATTTAACAAATATATATTTTATAATTCTTGATATCTAATATTCTCTATTAAAATTTTAGAAAGTTCAAATTATTTGAAATCAACTTTCACTTGAAGTAATATTCTAAAATCTTTGTATAGAAAATTATAATAATCGGGATCAAATAGCTGCGTAAAATTTCAGAATTCTTGCATTAAAGAAAAAAAAAGGAAAGCGTAAGAGAATGATCACAAAATTCTATATTTGCAACAATGAGAGAAGAAAATACCTTTCAAATCAGTAGACAAATATGAAAAAAATAGATATTTTTCTAAATTGTATTCAACTCAATACTCATTTGTTAAAAATTACAACTAACAACATTAATTTAGATCATTTGATTTTACGTTACAGAGAAAGTCAGTGTTTTGTCTTACGCAATTAAAAACCTTTCAAATAAATCAAACCGGATTTGCATTTCGATTAGAAAATAATTGAAAACTGAATTGCTCTAAATGTTAGTAATAAATGAAAGAATGAATAGGTATAGCTAGTCTTATTCCCCAAGCAAGGAAAAGTTTAACGTTTGTCTATTTCAATTAAATAATTTTATAAGCCTGTTTTCAAATAAGAATTTACAATTTATAATTATGCATTGCGGCTAGATTTTAAATGGTTAAAACACTATGATTAATAATTGCAGTTGACATATTAATTAGTTAAAAGTTTAAAAAAATAATTTATAGGTATATAATTGCATTTTCAATAGATATGCATGGACTTATACACATATGATTAAAAAGTAAATATTGCAAAGTGTAGAATAAAACTTTTGAACAAGGAGTTTGGAATTAAAAAGGTAACATTTTTATTTAGGGAAAAAAGCTATTAAAATTTATATTTCCATTTTAATCTAAACATTTTTAAAGAAATTCTGATCATTAATCTTTATAAAATTATTTTAAAGAAATTTTGAATTTCTACTAATCTTTATAAAACAAACGATTAAAATATCAATTTATTTTTCAGAGTCATTCAAAACATTTAATGATATAATTCGTTTGTAACAAAGTTGAAGTAATTACAAATTTCTGAATCCAAATTCAAAAATTTTACATTTAAATCAAAACAAAAGAAAGTAATGATTCCTAAGATTAATAAATTATAAAATTCGACTCTAAAATATTGGATGGCTTTCGTCCGTAATGGGAGTTAGTGAGTCATATTTTTTTTAAAAATTAAAACCCTTTCTGCATGAATGATTCACAATATACATCACGCAACAGATTAAAAAATATTCAAAATCATGCATTTTTTTATATTTTAATGCTCAAAGTTTTAATAATTTAAAACATTTGTAAATCCTTGAATAATATATTTAGCTGAAATGATTTAAACAAAAAAGTATTTTGAAAATATTCTCTGAGTGAAAATACATTTGCATTCCTTACATATCAAATATAGTTGGTTCCTAGATCAATCTTTGTAAAGGATGCAAAAAATGATGCATAATATTTTTCATAGAATTCATAATATTCGTCATACCATATATAGTGATAATATAATGATAGAAACATTTGAGATACTTATTCTTTAATTTGTGTCCTAAGATTTTAGCTAACTGATAAAAAAATATGTGCTGGTATACAAATTATTAATGACTAATAAATTTGCTCACGTTATTTTGGCTTTCCTTTTTAATTATGAAGTCATTGATGATACTATTAACTGTGTTCTATTTTACTGCCTATTCAAGAATAAACACAAATAATGCTGAATGAGAGTAAATATGTTTCTAATACGCCAACGATCATGTTATTAATTCTGCTGTTTTGGAAAAGCTTAGAAACTAAACCATCTCTAAAGATCTCAAACATATATTTTTCTTCCCAAATTTCATATGAAATTTTTATAAAGATTAACTAATGATGTGTACGTCAAGTATATAACGTAAATATATATATTAATATAGATGGTAAGAGAGGAGATTAAAGAGTATGATGAGAGCTGTAGATTTATGGACCATTTGCATCAAAATTAAAATATAACATTTTTTTTCTGTTTATTTTGCACAATATAGTGTATTTGAATCAAGGTTGAATTATATTGTACAAAAAACGAGTTCACTCATAAAAGATATTTTTGCAAATTATATTGTCTGTGATATATTTATTATATACAAAACAGAACTAAGAAGGAAATTCTTTTACTATAAATGTGACCAATATGAAATTACATAAATGAATAAAAATTCAGTGTAATTTAAGTGTCTGAAATTGCTTAGTATTAAGAAGACGATCATTTAAATTCTGCACATCAACAATAAATTATACTATTGTTATAAATATTTCATAATCAATATAAATCTATATTTAACAAAAATGCTATCCTGAATTTAGTGAATAAGTAACCATGGTAAATTCGATCGATTTCAAGGCATGTGTTTAAATTTTTAAAAAATAATACTTCGAATGGATCATTTTCTTTTTAAAAGAAGCAAATCAATGTCCTTAATTTTTTTTAAATTTTAGCACAGAAGTAATTAATTAACCTATTTGAAAACGAAAATTATTTTAAAAATTTACGGAAACTATTGTATTGTGTAAACTGATTTTTATTTAAAGAATTTAAGATGACAAGGAAAAAATGTTAAGAAAAAACTCTTTTTAGTTAGTACCAACCATATTATTTTAACGAAATATATATTTAAAGAAAAAAGGGTATTTTACCCCTTTTCACATTTTCTCCGCTGAAGATTATTTACTCTTTTAGTTATTTCTTTTATTTATACATTTTTTTTCACTTTGTTACAATCTTCTATACTTTATATCGGCGTTTCCAAGAAACAATTACGATGCACAGCATTCTAATCCAAAGCTGTCGTTAGACTGTCTTCTTGCTTAAAGAAGATCGCCCATCTTTTATCTCGTGAAGTATATGGGTCCATAGAGTAAACATATAAAAGACACCATTAATCAAGAGACAGGATTTCTTTCATAGTTGGAGTAGGAAATCACTTACCCTGAGCGATGGACCGTTGGGTGACTGCATAATGAGCATGGAGGATTTGATGAACAAAGTTAATGAAGTCCTACAATTAAAACATTAAAAAATACTTTAATATATTGAAGTTTTGATAGATATTAGCTTGTATCAGGCAAGTAATTATTAATCAATAGAAAGGATATGTTAATAGGTTAATCCTTTCTGCCAAAAAATTTCCAAACAAAACAACGAAATTCAGCATTAGTAAAGTTGTGCGACTAATTTATTATTTAATTTAGCCTATTATATTTATAGTTATTTTATCTAATATTACATAATTTATTAATAATTTCTTTTCATATGGTAGAATACATATATTGTTAGCCGGATTCCTAGAATAGGGGTAGCATGTCTTCCCCGTAATCTGGGCGTTCCTGTTTGATTCCCAGTTCGAATATGGTTCTTCTTCTGTGTTTAATCTACGAGGTGTGTGAATGTGCCTCCACCTGTAAAACGGGGTTGCGCAAGTAAACGTGAGACATAATGTAGCTAAGACGTAATCTTGGCCCTAATTGAAGCAACAAAAAACAAAAAAAAAACCGCTCACTCTGCTTAAATAACGTTCAGCTGGTTTGTACAGTGTCATAAGTCACAGCACAAGATACTTTAAATATATTTGTTCATGATTATCTAAATCTTTATATCCTCAATCAATTATAAATGCTGTTTTTCTGCTGCGCAGAGTTAAATACCTTTGCATGATAAAGCGAATTTATACCTTAATGTTGTCTTTCTAATCAGAAATTCCTGATATCTGTCTTCATACAAGCAGTCATTAAAATATCTCCCCCTGAGAAAACTACCATAATGAGATGCCAGATGACCATCGTTTCTTTTTCTTTAAATAAAGACTTATTTCGTAATTTCTGGGCAAACAATTGTTTGAAAAACTTTGAGCTAAAATAAAATTCTAGTAACATGAAATGTTTTTACGATCTTAAATAAAAACAATGTTTGGAAGACGCCTTCTTTATTTCAAATCTGGAATTAAAAAAAAGAGAAAAAAAACCACTTATTCATGATAATTTAAACTTTGCCATATGTTAAGATATTTACGAATTTTATTATTCCTATTACGACCATGCAATGGGTCCTGTTTGGACTGAACTGAATGCTCTAAAAAAATTCGGTCCCGTTATAAAACTGACTAAAATATATCACATCATTGTCATTTTTGCTTTCTTGCAATGGAAATATGAATGAACATCAGGAATTTCTATCACTCAAATCCAACAGTTGCTTTTGTTTACTTGCTTATTTTAGTAAAATTATCTTTGTCTCTTCACAGATTATTAAAAAAATATATGAATCCGTTATCAAGTAAATAAAAAATTGTATTGCGAATACTTCAATAGTACAGTCATTCTTCTAATTAGTAACAAATAAATTTACATCATTATGTTTGGTAATTAATTTTAGATGCTATTATTTAATGAAAATTAATTTATACATAAGAAATGATCAGATTTCAATTGTAATATTTACAATTTTTTCAATCAAATAATTAATATTTAAATTTATTCATTTCTGTCTAAATTTTGAGTTTTAAAATAATTTTTCAAAATTTAGATATAAATGTTATTCCCAGAGAAATATTAATTTAAAAAAAATCAAATACAAATTTTGAAATATACAATCGGAATGGGTAAATAAACTATAATAAACTGTACATTCCGGGCAGAAATACTTAGAGTTATTCTCAGAACTATTACAAATGACGCGCTCTCTACGCTTCCAGACTCTTTAATAAACATCATTGGATCGATCCCCGTAGTGCTGTTAGTCTACTCTTCATATCCTTTTTAGGACAGACATAATAGCTCCATGGAGGTTAGACACATGACATAAACTTTAATTTGAAAAAAGAAAAATGCAGAATACTTCATAAAAATTGAACAAGCATCAATATTTATTATTCTGATTTACACTTTACACGTTTGTTGTAATTATTTTCACATCCTTCAGAAAATCTCATGAATCATTTTATTATTATTTTCACACGGCATAAATTAAATCTTTATCTGAAGATTAAATTACAGCATTGTTTGGTTTTCGCTGAAATTGATAAACACTGGAAACTTTGCGTTTTGTAATTACACAATCTTGAGCTTAATTTCTTCAATTATGCTTTGTATAACACTGAGGAGAAAAAGAAATGTTTTATGCCAAGATTTAAAAAGAAGTGCTTAAAAGTTAAGTCTATTTCTTTGATATATTTGTGCCTGCAAAAGAGTTTTCTTTCCGAGTATTCAAAAATTCTTTTCCAATCAATTTGCCGCGAGACATGATTGCAAAGTAAGAAAAAGAAAAATTCCTCTTATGAATTATTCTCAAATCCTTTATCCATAGTTTAAAATCTGAGTGGATTCTTACGTCTTTAATTTTCTTGCTCCTTTTTGAAAATTTCTATATTTTCAGAAGTTTTCCTTTGAGGTATAATAATTCTAAAGTTTTCTTATCTAAATTCCATTAAATAAAAGATATCTTCTCGTTATACTTCTTAGACATATTTAGTATCCAGACAGGAGAAGTTTTGAAACGAAGAGGAAGCCAATTGTGGCAGTAAAATCTCAATATATTATTTCCTAAAGTCCCTTGTAAACAGCAAGTTGAACTCAATAAATATATGTATAAGTGATTATAAGTCCAGGTTATTACAGCAATGCAATTGATAATAATATTTCATTCTTTCAATGATGATGAAATATCATATAATTTCATTGCTTTTGTGTTTCACGAAACTCGAAATTCTTAATAAATTTAATTATTTTTGTAGTTTACATAATTGATGGAACAGACAAATGTTTTTATTATTTGAACTGAAGGGAAAAGGAGAATTAAAATATAACAAAAAAAAGTTTAATTCCGACTATTTTGTTTTCATTTTTCTAGAAACAAAATTGAAAATAAAATCTTTTCCACAAAAGCAAAGGTTGCAGTTTTCATTGAAGCTTTCTTTAAACAAAAGTTGAGATTTCCATACTTTCAACTAAATTAGGATTTTAAAACGTAATTGAAGTAAAACCACATCAACTATTTTAAGATAAACATAAAAATTATTATAGATATTTGGAGGTGATATTTTGAAACTTTGGCGATAAAAAAAAGGAAAAATGTATTTCCTATCATATTTTTATAGTGGAATTTCATCCTTTATTATTTTATAGGCTTATTTCATATTGTTTTGAATATTAATACATTATTCCAAAAGCAAAATACGTATTTTTAAATTGAAGCAATAAATTGTATGGTTATAGCAAGATTGTATGAAACAATAAATAGCCACAATTTTAAAGCGTGAAGACTTCCTTCTTGTTTAGATGGATGTATACTATTTTTAATGGATAATGAAAAGCACCTAGAAAACGCAGAACTTGTAGAAAATGCAAAAAACACGTTCAAGCAAATGTATATTTATAATAAGGCTCAATGTGTGTGTATGTTGGCGGTCTACAGGCCAGACCGTAGGATCTACAACTACCAAATTGGGTACATGTATACCTTGAAAGTAAGGAATGTGCACCTCGGAGTTCTTTTTTCAAATTTTTAATTAGAATTAGAATTAATTAAAAATTATTCGGAATTTTGGACGTTTTCTGCTATAACTTCCGATAATATTATCTCACAAACATGATATTAAATAGAATTAAAGATTAAAAAAATTAGCTTTCTAATGGTATCAGTATTTTATCATATAGCTTTATCTTTTATTTTTAGTGAATTTAAAAAGAAATATTTTAGCTATATTTTTCAACAATATATTTTGGACAAAATAATAAAATTTAATCTGCACGAGCACGTTGCGAGAGAAAGGGAAAATATTATCTTTTATCAATATGTTGCCATCAGATTGAAAAAAAAAAAATTATTAAAAAATAAATAATTGCTGCAAATTAATCATATAAAAATGCAATTTGGAGCACGTGTCTGCATGAAATAAAACAGAATATAAAATACGTTTTTCTTAAAAAAATGTAAGTAAAAAGTTTTTTGACTTCTACAATATTATTAATTAAATAAATCAACTTTATTTAAGACTAACGCTACTTAATATATACTACTACTAGCTACTTGATATCTTCAATTCAAGGTCCAATGGCTAATTTGTAAAACTTTAACAGAAATGCATCAATAAAAAAGGTCTAAAGGAAGTAAATAAATACATAGCTTGTAACATGAGTCTATAAATGCTTTAAAAATAAAGAATATTTAGCCTTTAAATAAATAGAGATAAATTTCAATCAACTCAGTCTGTAAATGAGTATGAATATTTGAAGATTTATGAATCTACTTTAAGAATTATTTATTATGATTATTATTATGATTTATGAAGAAATATTTTTTTTGATTTATGAATATTTGAAGATCACTATTGAATACAAACTTGCAATTTTAAATCATTTTATCGACCATTCCAAAGATGATCCCCCAATCAACTTCCATGATTTCTCAAGACTGACTGGCCTAAGAATGAAAATGTTGAAAGTTCTAAGCATTTCTATTTAAAAATTCTTAAGTCGATCAAATTTGATAGCAGAAAATGAAAGATAGAAACCATCATGTATTTTTTTGAAAGCTGAAGTGTCAAAATATTTCGTAAAATGATTCCTTATAACTAAAAAATGTATAAAATTTAGATTTAATTTATAGACCATATGTTTATAGACCAAAATAAAATAAAATAATGTCATTCGCATCACTTAAATCCTTTTGGAAGTAAAACTAAAACCTGAATTTTTATGAGAAACAAATTTTAAACAATATTTATAAGAAACAAAAAATGAAAAAATTTCTTGATGTAATTATTTTTCAATAATAAAATAATTGTCCTCAGCTTTTTTTTTAAAAAAAAGGCAAAATTCTAACTATACCTAATACCATAAATTAGTCATAAAATGAGCTGCATTAAGATTTTATCCCTTGCCATAAATTAAAATTAAGATATCCGAATGCGTTCGAAGGAAAATTTTCGAACATGTTTTTTAATAAGCTGTTAAAAGCTATTGTTTTTAAGTGTATTGTCGATTGTAATACAAAATACAATATATACTACAACAATATTTGGAAGTATCATATATATTTTGAGAAATAGAAAAATTGGTAGTAAATGTTAAAGAAATTTAACTAAAACGGCTAACACTCTACACAAAATTGCAATGCATTAATCCTATTTTGCTTTGGACACAAGCTATAGAATATAATGGGGAATAGCATGAACCAACATCTATGAAAAAACTTTCAGGTGCAGAGAAGTTATGGGTACAAATATACGTATATATGCATTTTTTCCATAAATTTACATTTTTTTCTAAAATTACTTAAAAATGAAAGTGTTTTATCAACAATCAAACTTTAGGTTCATTTCATTGCCTGTATTATTTAAAACACACATTTAAATTTGTATATAAATACCTATATTAGATTTTGAGATATCATGTTAATGGTGGAGAAGTTTTATGAAAATTAATGTTTTGAGAAATTGAAGTGAAAGAAAATTTAAGCTGTAAAAAATATGTGACCTTGGATGATAGTTCAGACCTTCCTTTTCTAGAAAAGATAAACTGTTTTGGAAAGTGGAGAGTCTGAACTACAAGAAATAAGAATATAAAAGTAATTCACCAATTTGGTAGATAACCAGTGTTTTTAACGTTGTCGGATACCTTAAACAAAATGTATATTTGTTAAAGTCATTGTTTTTTTTTAACATTTGACAAATGAAAGAGTAATTTTTTCCTAAACATTTTCACATTGAAATTTGAAAAATTTTGCATTAAAAAATAGACGGATAATTTTTAAAAAATCTAGGATAGTTTTTTTTATTTAAATTTGATTAAAGAAACCAAATAAAAAATAATTCCATTATTTTTAACTACAGATTAACATATTTAATTTAAATTGAAATAAAATTTTAGACATTTATTTTTGACAGTTAAATATAACATTGTGCAACAAGCATTGTTTATATAATAAGAGCATATTTTCCAGTGTCTTTCTTAAAAGCAGTTCTAAAATTTGAAGGGATTCCTTTAAGTAAAGTGTTGCTGAAAGTGTCTGTATAATCAGCTGCCAGAATGCATTATTAAATGGAATATCAATGGAGTGTGAAAACATTTCACATTATATTATTGTACTACTGTTAAACCAACGGCGATGTCATATATATTGATATTGCAGCTACAGGGCTAATTATAATATAATATTCTTCCTATGTGCATCTTTTGGGAGCCAGAGACCCTATGGTGTTTCAATAAATAAAATCCAACTTCTAATTCAAATACACAATTTTGATCTTACCATTGAATGTATAGAAAAATCGATTTTAAAAAATGTTTCAAAGTTTTTAAAATATCTTTCCCGTTAAATGCTATAAAAATAATAAAAAGATATTCAAGCTAAAATTAATTTTTTCACTAAATGTTAGCATCGTATCGAACATTTTACATTTCTCATACATTCTATAAATATTTTTTCAGCTTGTGACTATAAATAAATACAAGTAATTATACATAATCACCAGTTCATTGCATGTATCGGAACTTATATAAATATATACTTCCAGAGAGACGAATGAAATCTAACTTTATCCAACTTCCAGGATAACATTCATTTTGAACATTTTAATTAAATTCAGTTTTTATATAGCTAAGCACAAAATGAATAATTTTTCTTCAATTTTTATCATTTTCCATAGCATGAAAAATAAACTAATTTACACAATCCTATCTTTTTAATTTGAATTACCCAGTTGGTAATCTCTCTTGGTAGAGGTAAAAAAAAACTATCGTCTCGTAATCTATTAATGATATAAGACGTTCAGCTTAAACACATAGTGGACATCAATCATCAGGGAATCGGGTTACCTCATACTATTAGAAGAGAAAAGGCTGTTTGTGCCCACAGTCTTTCTAGATAACTAAGTACATACATAGTTTATTGATGAACAAATTTACGAATGGTGCCACCTATTAAGTTATTCATTTAGCTTTAGACGATTAAGCTCATCACTGGTTAAAGCAATAATTTATGTTTGAAATGTGTAGAAAATGTCCCATTACATATTAATTAGCATAGAATGATAAAAATGGAAAGATGAATAATATCATAATAATGCTAACAAGTTTGTTCGTGATTATTAAAATTCTTTCATTATTAGTGAGCAAATTTATTAATTTGCTTATTAATTTTGTTATTAAAAAGTTTATTACTTGAAAATACTATTTTTAAAATACATGAAAATAATTTTTTATTAAAAATTGAGCATATAATTACTAGTTTCCTGATTCTATAGCTTGGTGTAAAAATATATTACAATTATTAATATTTTTTACTACTTCCGGGGTTTTACATTTTTTTCTATAATTGAATTATCTTTCTTTCCTAATGTTTCTAATGTTTACAGTTTGTTTCTTTAATGTTGTAGTTTAAAACATTATAAATTCCTTTTTGCATAAGTGCTTATTTTAGTAAATATGATACTGTTGAACTGTATGAATAATATATGATATTTTTAAAAGAATACTTTAATTTGTATTTCCAATAAAACAATAGTAAATTTAACTCAAATTAAATAATCAGTAATATAACTTTGAAATAAAATATAACACACTCAAGAAATCTGCAAACTGCATGATATTTTTACGCTTGTATCAATTTTATTTTTGCCTTCATTTTGCGAACTAAATGTATGTGGCAAAATTGTGAATCAGTTCATTGAAATCATATATATATATATATATATATATATATATATATATATA
>JAPMOQ010036552.1:2123908-2162741 GCA_026543055.1 Argiope trifasciata | reverse complement strand
GAGGAATGAAGGCGTTGAAGATGATCTGAGACTTATACAATTTTAATAATGTTCGAGTTATTCTTTTATTTAGGTGCTACAAATACTTATAAAAAACTATAAGTATTTACTTGACCTTTTTAGATTTTTATACATTTTAGCTGCGAATACTTATATTTTCTCAATGCATTTCAAAGTAAATAATTTAAGAAAAAGAGTATTCTATTTCTTATTATTTTTACTTTAAAGACCAAGTAGACGAAGTTAAATAATAATTAAATAGGATGTCATTAGATCATAGTATAAATATTAATATTTTATGCATATTATCTCTACAAAGTGAAATTAATCATTAATTCTTCAATAGTAACATCAAATTTTAAAAACATTATGAAAATTATTATCAAAGTATTATTTAAATCTCATGCAGAATAAATCACACGAATTCCTGTTTGAAATGGCATATTAATTATGAAATACAATTACTAAAAAGGAACAATTAAGGAAAAGTGTCGGAATAGATATTTTTTTGACTTGGAATGTACAAATATTCGTTAAATTTTGTTACGAATTTGCATTTGCAATATTATTTTCCAGCTCATACTGTTCCATCGAAAGGAAGACATCTTTACGGATAGCTATGAGAAGAATTGATTATTTCAACAACGAAATGGGAAATACTAGAATAAACCTTAAGTAAGGCAACAGTGTCATTAGGGCTCGAATCGCACCGGTCCTTACTGCAATTTTAGTACTTGTTTTCGGAAGTTATAAAAAGCTAAATTCAATATTCGACTCATGACTGATCACTCGAGCAACGGATTACTTTGACTTATGTTTTGTACTGTTGCAGTTATTTATTACTGATTTGTGTTCTGATATTTATTGTAAATGTTATTCTCTTGCACATTTCGGTTGTGCTTCATCGTTTGTGCGTTCATGTCATCCTACTGAATCAACGTCATTCTTTACTATGGAACCATTTGGACTGTTTCGTTATACATCCAATACACCAAATCTCAATCATTGTCACTGAATTTTGCAGGACATTGTGAAATTTTCCATAACAAAATTATACCTAATCATCATGACTATATAACTGTTGATTAATGAACAATAAACAATAATTTAAACATGAATTTTATTCATAATATGAATGGAAATCAATATAAAAATAGAAAAATGGTACGTATGTATTATAAGGAAATAAAAAGCACCAATATTTTTTCAAAAAGATCCACCACAGGATGGATAAATAGTATGGAGTTGAATATCAATAACTAGAATTTTTTTCAGAGTAAAAAAGAAGGTAGGTATTTGCAAATAGCTTGTTTTCTATGAACATACGCAATACAAGTTATACCCTTGTTCTAACTGATGTATCAATCTTACCTGTGAATTACCATCCAAAGTTCGTTTTCACTAGAGTAGTATAATGGAATAAGTTTTATTATTATAATTTCTAACAATTCATCAATCCATATGGTTGAGAAATGTTTTCTTATGAAGTATATATATATATATATATATATATATTATAACTTAATTCTTAAAACTATAGCAAAATTTCACACATTATTTTGTTACAAGTTATTTACAAAGTTCTTTGAATTTACGATTAACATTTACACATTTGTTATTTAATATGTTTTTACTTATTTTATATTCATACTATAGTTAAGTCAGAATTTGAAATGTGAAATCTAAAACTTGACAGATAAATTTTCAAATATAAAATATTCTGAAATATATTCTTCTTGTCTCCATTTCCGTCTGGAAAGGAAAGATGTGTCTACACTTCAATCCTTCAAAATTATGCAAAGAATGTTTGGAAATCAAATAAAAATTTTTTTGAGGAAAAATCTTATATACATAGGCGTGAATCGAAATATCTAATTTTTGATTCATTCCTATACGAAATTATTCCATTTCCCAATGGAGTTAGTCCTTTATTTTGGATAACTAAGTTACAGCCGTGTGTTTTTAAATTTAGCAGAGCTCTTTAAATGTCCGACTCAATGCATCAATATTTTGAGTTTGCATTTAGCCACTGACAATACAGCCACTTGGCAACGCAAGTGGAAAAAATGCTGAAAATGCTGTTTGGTTGATAGGAATTAACTGTTCCTATGGGACAGCAACATTCTGCTGTATTGTGTATTTTTCTTAGTGCAAGGGCATTTAATGATTTTCCCCCTTTTTTCTTACATTATTTTCTATAATTTCCCAAAGAGATATGCTGACCTGTTTTTTTTGTTTTGACATTTTATTTTGTGTATACAAAAAATCTTTTACCATTTTTTGAATACACAATGCAGAGAAAAAAGAAAACAAAACACTAAACCCCCAATAGTCGAGCATGAAATGCCTGAATCTAATTTAGGAAATTTTGGCAAATATAAATCAGTCTGATTTTGCACATCCGTTGCCTACAGGCTGTCTTATAACTGGGAAGTGTAAACCGGGAATAATCTATTCCCAGTGGACAAGTTGCTGGCTCGATTTATCACTTTCATCCTATGCGAGGCTCAGAAGTCCCAATTGAAATTTTGAATTTTGTCATGCCAAACAAAGAATTACTGATTTTTCAATGACTGTGGCAGCCCGTGACTTTCATCGAAAAGCAATCACACGATAGTTTTGGAGGGAAAGAGTTTTCTGAATACATAATCGACAAAGCTTTTGGGGTAGTGATATTTTCTCCTCTAGCAGTCTGATATTTTCGACAGTTCATATAAGCTGTCATCAGTAGAGAAAAGAACATGCCCGTTGGGAGAGTATGTTATATTTTCATCTTTTATCTTTCACATTTTAGGATTATTTATTTTCTATTTAGAAATATCAAAATAAAATTAATGGATCGATTATATTTCAGCACATCTTCATATTTTAATCGCTGGACAAGAAAAAAAAAGTGCCGAATTCACCCTCTTAAAAAGTTAGCTTTCGAAAAGAAACAAGAAAACAATTATCTTCAAGATATTCCTTATATCCATCTCTTTTATTCATTTTTTTGAATAATATCTTTAAAAATAAACTAAAAAAATGACTAGGGTTGTACTTAAGAAATATATATTACATTAGTAAAGTAGTAAAATCAGTAATACTTTCTATTTCAATGTAGGATAAACAGAAGTAATACAATTAGTATAAGTGGATTTTATGAGTTAAACCTTCAATCGGCCATTTAAATTCAAAATTATAACTGAGATTTTTGAAATCTTATAACAGAAAAAGTTAAGTGGATTTGAAGAACGAATTAATTAATTAACTGAAAAATCGCTTTATCAAATTCATTTATTCCAAACTGTTTTTTCAATTAGTATTGAACAATATTAAATTTATAATATTTTTTTATAAATTATGAAATAACTTTATTATATAAATTATACAAAAAACTTAAGTTATATTAAGACATGTTCGATCATTCAAATTTATAACCTAAAATCTTATAATAGAGTGACTTAATTCTATAATTTATAATAGAATAGCAATAATAATATCGCACAGTAACATAGTGTAACAATAAAAATATTTCTCAATAATATAGAGTAGCAATACTAATATCACAAAATAATATAGATTAGCGATAACAACAGCATGCAAGAATATAGAGTAGAAATAATAACATTACACAATAATAAAGAGTCGCAAAAATAATATTCTACAATATTAACTTAGACTCTGAACACATGGAGTTATATTCCCACTATCACTTTGTTGTACAAGAATAATGAAATTTCCATAACATTTAGTTATTTTCAGTTTATACATGTTATGTAATTTTTTAAAATCCTGTAAATTATATTGCTTATGAAAAACATTAATTTCATTGTTTTTTGGTGTTATGAAAAGATGGAGATTTTATCGTTAAGTGAAAGATTAGATTGGAAATTAGATAAATTTAATAGTTTATTATTCTTAATGATACAAATATTATGCATTTGATCTTAACTGAGTTAGCAATATTTAACTTAGACTCAACTGAGTTGGCAAGTTCAGCAATATAAGGTGAGATATTTTTAAGTATTTTGATAGTAAAATTGTAAAAACCAGATTTTTAAAAGGAAATGCAAGCTAATTTTCAAAATGAGATTAAACTGATATATTGATAATATCTTTAAAGTTATTTTATATAGATCTTCGTAGAAACATATTGTATGCTATATTAATTTTATTTCCAGATCTGTTATGTTACATTTCTGATCTACTTGGAAATATTTTTTCTATTATTTTAATCTATCGACGAACATGATAATTAAAAAAAGAGAGAAATAAAAATTCGTATATGCTCTGGTACTCAAAAATTATTTTTTTAGAAAATTTTATACGCAATTTGTCTACAAAAAATATGTATATTGATCTATGTATCTCCATTCGCACAAAACAAAAAAAAGTAAAATGATAAATTAAGTTTTATCTATTTTTATTTCAATATATTCATGTTTCAAATATGATCCATGAATCATGATCCTTTTCCTTCATCTTTATCTTTTTAAATATTAATTTAATTCTTTTGCACAATAAGGTTTTGCAACGAGAAAAAATAATTTACTCTCTTGTTTAAATAAAAATAAAAAATAAAAACATTGAAAAATAGTTAAGTGAAAAATCGATTTTGATGCATATAATAATTTTAAGAACATAATCCTTACACCAGTTCTAAAATATAAAAACTAGTTTTTATGAAAAATGTCTGTTCATTAATTTTGAGAATAACATTGAAAGTTGTTTTGGTATAATTGTATAATTAAGTGACAAAAATCGAATAGTATTCATTTGGAATATTCTAAGACAACAAAATAATGCAGTAGAAAAAATAAAGGCAATAAAATTTAAAACTATGAAAACATATTTTTAAAATCGAATACTTCGTAAAATTCCAGAAGATCATATTTAATTAAAGGCTTTATTTATAAAGAGGGCAATATTTGATGGTTTTATTTGGCCTATAAAATAGTAGGTCTATAAAAATTGGCCTATAAAAATTGGCCTATAAAAAAGTTTCATGAATATGCATTATTTGCATAATTAGTCATTAATATGTAAATCCATTATTACATTCAAATTATCATTTTTTAAATCCTTACATCCCTTCATCAGATTTGTCAAAATGCCAATAAATTTCACGACAATAAAGTGTTTAACTGATAAAAGGATTTTTCACCCTTTAAAAAGTACAAAATTTTGAAACAAATAATATATATAATTATAGATTGATTATTATGAATTAATTATTATATATGAATTGAATATTAATTTTAACTGACCTTTTTTATCAGTCTGTTTATTTAAATACATCGTTTATCGATGAAATTTGATTAATTCTTTTATATCAATTTACTGATAAACGATAATAAATATTTGAGTTACAGAAGAATTTTTGTTAATAAACTGAGCAAGAAAATATTTTGATAAACTTGCAAATTGAGGCAGATTTCTTTAAAAATACGTTCATTTAATCCAATGGCAAAAGGTTGGTAATAATGATTTCATTAAAATCTAAGATATTCGATTCTATGTTCTTGCAAGTAGAATCCAGTATCTTACGATCGTATATATTTTATGTTCTGATAAGCGTCAATACCCAATATGTGTAAAGAACGACATATCCTCTTCAGACCTGAAATTTTTTAAACTGAATTAAAAAAAAAATTGCTTCAAGATTTTTTACCATTGCTACGTCTCAGTAGCTCTTGTAAAAATTGTTGATCAAAACATAATTTTAATGTACATATCTGTGTACCTCAGGTTTCAAACAAGGTAAAGTATCCCCGACAATACAATTTTTCTTGGTATTTAATAGCTATACTTTTCATATTTCAAGGTCTCATCTATACTTATAATAAAGCTCAATGTGTGTGTGTGTGTGTGTGTGTGCGTGTGTGTGTGTTGGAGCTCTAAAGGCGAGACCGTCGGACCTACAGTGATATTTTCTAAAAAAAATAAATGCAAAGCAAAGGATTCTATGATCGTTTGCAATATCTAAATAATTAATTCAATAAATTTTCTTTACGGTAAACCTGATCTAATTTAGACAGGATATGCATTGGAATCCCGACTTAATGGCATATTTCTATTATCAATAATTCAATAATTTTCCCCCATTTCGTTTTCTTTAAAAAACACATATTTAATATTTTGGCAACATCACCGAAAAAAAAACATTTTTAATATTTTGGAAGCATAACCGATATTTAAAACTTACTGATTTATAAAATTAAAGAATATTATTAGGAAAACGTTTTCTTTTAGAGCTTTCCGTCCATCATCTTAAAGAAAATATCAATTTCAGGCCAATCAATGCCCGGAATTACTTCAAGGCTAATGAATATGTGATTTAATGGAAAATTTTAGAACGCATTACTGGCGAACCAGCTGGTCGCCAAAGGCGGCTAGTAACTGATAAAAGTACAAAAGTTATTATATTAATAATCCACTAAATCTTACTTATTACAAAATTACAAAAAAAATTAATATTACATAAGTAGATACTGCATTTTGACTTCGTAGATTTGCATCTTGAATATTTGCATTTTGATGCATTTTTGTTTCCCATAAATTGTTGTAGATAGTATGACCTTTCAAGTCTTATTTCTTTTAATAGGTTAAGGAAAATTCGTATTGCTCTTTTTTGTGTGCTTTCATCAGATGACGTTAATGAGACCTCCGGTGGTCTTTTAGTTACATTTCCATCATTTGATGCCTTTCTTCTTTAAATTTGTTTCCACTCATATATTTATTCGTTCTTTGTTTCTTGGTGATGAAGAGAATTTTCTTATCTTTCAACAGGAACCGAATTATATGCATTCGAAATTACTATAAGGTCATAACATTTTCAGGTTCATTCCTGACAGCTCTTCTTGTCACTTTTCTACCATTTTAAAATATATCCAGTAATCGACAACTACTTAATATTTTTTTGCCATTTCTTTTGTCTTTCCTGCACGTCGGTAATGTGGAAAATAATGACCGATGTCTCTTATACGATTTTTCAATAGCAGATTACTTTACACCAGCTTTTTTTTCAATTATTTTGACCTGTCTTCTTCCTGCTCGAACTGATTCATTACCTTTACATGTGGATAATGGAGTCACGGATATATTGTTTTTCTACTGGGTAAGGCACAATTTATTATGATCTGTGACTTGAAGAATCTAACAGATCAATCAAAAATCCTCTTCGTAAAATCCTCAACGATGATTGGCAATCAAGATGGGAAAATAATAAAACACGCCGCTTGACTTTCAATAAGTTTACTGAAGTAAAAAATAAATAGATGTATTGACAATAAATATTTAGCCCAGTTAACCTCAAACCATGGACTTTTCCAGCATTATCTTAAAAGATTCAATTTGGGGAACTGTAGTTGTAGATGTGGTAATAATTATGTCGACATTCCCTCTACATTTTCCATTGCCCTATTCTTCATCATATCAGACAATTTATTAAACCCTACAACAGATCTCTCAAATCTTGTCAAATAATAAATTGTCTTTAGAAGCCCAAAAATTTTTGGATTCCCCGCATCACAACAAAAGCAGAATTTTGCAACCCCGAATAATGAGTTTTTCTTTAACCTTAACCTTAATGATTAACCTTTGCACTCCAATTTTTTTTCTTTTCTGTGGCAAAAGGAAAAGTGCTTTTTTTTTATTATACCTTGCGATAAATCAATTTTTTAAGTGTAAATGCTTTTACCAGTTTCAAACTTTAAATGGAATTTATTATTTGCCTTTCTTCAAAGTATGCGCAGGGAAATTGTAGCACTGCTAAAAGTGGACAATATTCTGTATGAAAAATTAGAAAAAGAACGTTTTATATAGCTTTTTGATCCGGAGAATGGACTCTTCTTTTATTTATATATTATATTTATTTATATTTTGTTTATTTTATTTAGTTTTTTTAATTTCATTATTTCATTTTTTTTTATTTGTTTTCCCTCTATGCTTTAATTTATCTTTTATGCTTTTATTTTTTTTTCTCTGTGTTCTTATTTTATTTCAATGTTTTTTCAGGGCTGCCTTTAGCTTCTTTTGCATTTGGTATATGTGCATGGAAAAGTTATATTTTAATAGCGAGTCTTTTGATAGCTATTAAAACTCTATTTAAAAAAAAATGTGATTGCAAGCTTTTCACCGGTGTAACGACACTTTGGGCGCACACCTAATCATTATTAGAATACATCAGAATGATCTGTGGCACATTTTCATTTTTTAGTACATTTTTCAGATTTCATTACTTTCGATGCTCATAAAATTCTATTTTCCTCCTAAAAGCATCTTTTTTTAAAGTTCAATAATCTCCGTTTGAGTTAAAGCCGATTGGAGTGTAATAATTAATAATAGCTAATAAAATTCCATGTATTACATACATGATGTCAAATTGAAACATCAGTTACTGATTACAAGACAGCTATAAAATTAATTTTCTTACTAAAGTTTAAGAATTTTTATCTTGTTACATTGCAGAACAACAGAAATATTTATTTTCAAAAAGATACACAATATATTCAAGGACAAGAAATGCTCATTGGAAAACAAGTGATCAAAATACAAACATTACGATGGAACCCAAGCATTCAGAAAATGGGCGCGAAAGCTCCTGAAGTATGTGTAAATATTTAAATTGTATTTTGAGGTATTTAAATTGTATTTTCACCGAATGTATTATAGATAACATGATATACTTAAATAAGGCCTTTAAACAGACACCAATTATTTTATTAAAAAGTATACAAGAATATATTTTAATAATAAATAAAATATTTATTAATAATTAATCTATTTAATGATATTTAAAAATGTATTTATATTTGCTGTAAAAATACTAATATTGTACTTATATATTAAAACGTTACTTATTTAAAAATGCTCTTATATATATATTTTTTCAACAGCATTTTCATTATGTATCTAATTAATAGAGACGGATAAGAAAAAAATACCGAGCTGTAGTGCTGCTTATTGATGAAAAATGCTTTACATTTCTAAATGCGGAAGTGCATACATTTTTTTCATTAAATTTTTACTATTCCAGATAAGAAAGACGAAAAAGATTACGGGTACACATATGTGTACCTCAGGACTGAAAAAGATATAAGTTTTAATAGGTTGTTCATGATCGGTGAGATTTCCTTTCATAATAGAGCTTTAAATACCCTTCACTGATTTTGAAACTTATATGCATTGGTCAATAAAACCATTTATAAAAATGACATAAAATATGTCATTTTGACAAATGGCTTTTAAAGATTTCAAGCATTTAACAGTTTTCTTGAGAATCATAAGTCAATGAAATAAATAAGAAAACAATGGAAACAGTGAAAATTTGTTTCTGTTTTCTAACTGGAAATAATGTTAAATTCTGATACATTTGTAGCTGATTCGTGAATGGTCAATGTAATAAGTACATTTTTTATTGACAAAGAGCATATTATTGTTCTACATTCATTATGATTGATTCAATCGGTTCCAAAGGCATAATATGTCTATATGCTGCGAACTGTACACAAGTGCTAAAATGTCACTTTATGGTGAAAAGAATATTCATCTGGTTTTGTAACTCAAGATATGGAAATCATTGAATAGATTTTAGATATGATATCATACAAAGAAATCCCCTTTCGATGTAAATTCTAAAGGAAATATGGTTCGAAATACCTTTAAAAAATTTATAAAGGTTTGTGAAACTCTAACTAAGGATATTTCTATTGTTATTTGCCCCAGTGTTTATTCTTACAATTATTTATATTTTGTACTCTTGATTCTCCCTTCAAGAGTACTTACAATATGCAAGGTGAATTTTTATATGTCCACTTGTTTTAGTCTTTAAAGATCTTTAAAGGCAATAATATTTTGAATAAAGCAATAATAAAATGTGAACTTCTCAAAATGAAAAATGTGTCTAATAAACGAAATCTATTTTCTAGCGTCACAAAAATGATGAAATTTGTTGAAAATAGAGAGATACAAATTTCTCTAAATGCGCATTGTGCTTAATAATTTCCCTAAATCCTTCTGCTAAGGAATGCTATTTTTATGCCACTTTCCTTCCTATCAATTGCAACGCCTTGGTCGAGTTCAAGCATTATGTCCTGTCTCTAACAAACCATCAATACTTTCATTATTTCCATTAATGTTCATTACATCATATTAGAAATTATTGGGTAAGTACTTTATAAAGTGATTTTTAAACTGAATTTAGTGTTGACACTGGATATTTAATTAGTAAGATATTTTAATTTAAGATAGATTCAGATAAAATTCATTAATTTTATCTGAAAAACTATATTTTAGAATATATTACGTATTATTTATATTTTTTTTCAGTTTATCATATATTTTATACAAAATATTAAACAATTATGTTTTAAATAAAAAAATATTAAATTAAATTACATTTTAAAATTAAATATTCGATGAATCAGTGAAATTACTTTCAATAATCAGAGAAGTTTCTTTCAAAATTTATGAAAGTTAAAATAATCTTTGTATAATTTATTCAATTACTCATTTGCAATATGAAAAAAGAAAAACATTGTGTAAAAAATTAAGCAAACAATAACATGAAATCTTCGCACAAAAAATATAAAGTGAATAAATATTATCTAAAAATATACCGTAGAATAAAAATTATTCTGCGTAAATATTCTACGAAAAATAAATTCGTTTATAACTTTTTCAAATACTTATTTTTAAGTTTTTGTTATTCGAAATTCATAAATAATACATTTCATCAAAATATAAGCTTATGCAATTTTTGAGCTTCAAAAACAATAAAAATGTAACAGATCTGTCTTTTAGAAATATTTTAATCAACAGAAAACTCCAACCTCAAAATATTCAATAGTTTTCATTCAATCGATTTGGAGTGAAAACATGACAGAAATGAAACAAAATAATAAATAATTCTCTCATGAATAATTCACAATTCATTTAATCATGGTATAAAATATACGTTGATTCCTCCATATATCTTCTGCTGCATCCTTTTGGAGAAATTCTATATTTTCAAAACACTCCCTGTGTGAACTATCCTCTGTTTTGGCTTGAAATCCCTTCGGGTATTAAAGTTATGTTGTCATGCATACTCATTATATTCCTTCCATTTTGATTTTGAGCTTTGATGAGATGGCGTTTTGAAAATGAATGAAGGCATGTCTTGAGTAGTATTGCCTTTACTGCTTCCTGTAAGAATAACACTTGATCAATAAAATGAAAGTTATTGCAAAAATAAATATTTTAAAAATGCGTCTATGTAAGGCAGTGTGACGGCTTTGTTGGTGTTCTTAATAAAGAAGAAAAATCTTTCCTCTTTCTCTTTATGCAGGAATTTGAAATAGTTTCGTTAAATATAGATTTTTTTGACAGCATAAATATTTTTTGGATACAAATATGTAACCAATTTAATTGATTTTGAATCATGGCTAAGTGAATGAAACAAAAAAG
Organism: Argiope trifasciata; assembly: GCA_026543055.1. Lineage (NCBI taxonomy): Eukaryota > Metazoa > Arthropoda > Arachnida > Araneae > Araneidae > Argiope > Argiope trifasciata. The sequence goes on along the minus strand of JAPMOQ010036552.1, from coordinate 2,151,311 downwards.
CTGGACTCATACTTCTTGGTAATCAGAAGTAGATCTATCATTTTGACAAGGTCAGTGAAGGTCTTCAAAATCATTGAATCTAATAGTGCTTGGTACTTACGATTATCCAATAGAATCAAATTCAGAACTAGATTTTCTATTATAATTGAAAATAATCCGTAGGATAGGAATCAGAATAATTCATAATTTCTTTATAAGCCTATCTTAATTAGTAAAGACTTATGTTATCACCAATCTTTGGATACAATATATAATTAGATGCGTGTACTGGAATGTTCTAAATAATGCATTACACAACCACAAAAAAAGTTTGAAAATTTTATTTGAGTCCCTTAACATTATATATAGTACTGTTAAATGGTTGAATTGATGTTCATTAATAATGTTTAGGGTTTGGATGAGTTGTAATCAGATATTAATAAAAAAACTGAACTCGATTATAAAATGGGTAACTCTAGCATTATGTTTTGAAGCTCATATCATTGATATGTATAATTTGAGAAACGATAAGAAATAATTTGGGGATTCAATTTTATTTTTGTTCTTTATTTTCTTTAGATAAAAAAATCCAATAAGAATCTGATTAATTACAAATATAAAAATCTAATTATACGTATATAACAAAATAATTCAGAACTCACTTGAGATGAGCTGGAAATTTCAATAACATTTCTTCTTTTCAATAACATTAACACTAAATTCTTTTTCAATAGCGTTTCTTCTAAGTGTAAAATGATTTTTATATCGTCAGTAGTATTTCCCGGAAAAATTGTGAAAAAATTATCTCTCTCTCTATATATATCTCATTAATCTTCGAAAGGAAGAAGGGCAAAATAGAGTTTTTTTTTCTCTATTTTTCCAATATCCATTTATTATATAAAATAAATTCTTTACATAATTAATGTAATGTACCGGGTGGCCAGAAATAAAACACCCCTACTCTGACCTCCCTGGATATCGAACTACTCAGTGTAAAGGCTTGAAAATTTGTGGACATACTATTCAAAAAATGGGGAAACGGATTTCACGAAAAAAAAATTTAGTTCCAGAAATCACCGATAGGTGGCGCTGTACCACTGGACGTATGCTGAAAAGACACAAAAACACGTTTTAAACACATTTTATTTGAAAGTACCAAGCATACATGAAACAAGGACGTTATCGATGCAGGGAATGCTGCTCAATATGGTTCCCTTCCTGAAGATGTAAAATGTGAAGTCTGTGGACAGCTTGTTCAACTGCGGATCGTAACTGGTCATCTGAGATGCTTCTCACATGCAGACTGATACTCTCTTTCAAATCTTCCAAGGTTATCAGACGTTCTCGATAAACAAGGTTTTTTAAGTGTCCCCAAAGCCAAAAATCACACGGATTAAGATCCGGTGAACGAGATGGCCAAGTTGTCGGAAACGCGCGACTGATTATTCTGTCAGTGGTGAAATGTTGGCGAAGAAACTGTTGCACAGGGAGTCCAATGTGTGGAGGTGCTCCATCTTGCATAAAAGTAATGGTGTCAAGGCATTGGCGCTGCTGCAAATGGGGTACAACAAATGTTTCGAGCATCCTTTTGTACCTGTTGGCCGTCACGGTACATGTCTCAAGGCCATTGGAAGTAACCTCTTCGAAAAAGAACGGTCCAAGGATGAATGTGGCTGTGAATCCACACCAGACTGTAACTTTCGGTGAGTGGAGTGGAATCTCTTGGAAGGTACGGGGGTTTGTCGTGTCCCATATGCGACAGTTATGGGTGTTCACTGTTCCACTGAGGTGGAAATGGGCCTCATCGCTCCACAAAATCTGCCACGGCCACGATGCATCCACTTCAACTCTAGCAAGAAATGTCAATGCAAAGGTCAGTCGCATCTCCCTGTCTGTGGCCAGCAATTGTTGATTAGGGCGGATTTTGTACGGGAAACAATGCACCATTTTTCTGAGTACGTTCCACACTGTGCTATAGGGAACACCCAAGTGTCGTGACACTGCACGTGCACTACTGCAGCCTAAAACATTATCCATTGACTGTTCAACAATACCGGTGGCAACATCTTCAACGACATCTGAACGAACCGGTTTGCGTCCTCGACCAGGCTGAACTCCAAGATGTCCAGTTTCCTCGAATCGAGCGATCATTCTCCTGAGAGCTTGTGGAAGCAATGGTCCCTTACGCAAATCCTTAAGTCGGCGAAACTCTCGAAGTGCTGCTGGAGCATTTCCTTTATTCTCGTAAAACAACTTCACAAGCAAAGCGCGTTCTGGCAGCGTGACAGCCATCACTAATAAGAATGACATTCCCCACCTTTTAACTTCTTTTATACCCAGAACATGGCTTCTAACCATGCTTTATGCAAATTTTTCTGGTTACAGTATGAAATTGCAGTTACAACGGGAGTTCTAGCTTCTTTACTATTTTTATTTTCCATAAGGGGCAGAAAAATTAAAAAGGAAGCATGGAAGCATTCCATTCCGCATAAACATTTTAATTTTTATTATTATTTGTGTCTTTTGATCATAGTTCCAGTTGTGCAGCGCCACCTATCGGTGATTTCAGGAACTAATTTTTTTTTCGTGAAATCCGTTTCCCCATATTTTGAATAGTATGTGTACAAAATTTTGAGCCTTTACACTGAGTATTTCGATATCCATGGAGGTCAGAGTAGGGGTGTTTTATTTCTGGCCACCTTGTATACTTTCAAATGCATAACCTGCGTCTATATTCAGGCTTCGGTGAAACATCAAGAATATTATGAGTAAGAATATGAGGGTGCAATAGGTCAATATATTTATTGAGAATTTATTAGGCAATTTTCCGAATTATTCTCTCATAGGAATGTGAATTTTTAATGAATATGCATTAGGTTGTATATCTATTAAAAATACTTTCTAAAACTATATTATCGATAAAAAATTTTAAAACATTGTAGGTAACATTATTTAATTTTTTTAAATTATTTTTTTATTATATATAAATTTATACAATACCAAATTGGGTAGGAATTGATGTAGTTCCAATGAAAATCAAACTTCATAGTAGTAATTTAATGTATATTCACTGAAATTGACTGCACTTGAACTAAAATTGACCTTCACTACTTAAAAGAATTTAACTCTTAAAATCTATGCACAGTTATCTTTTATTTTTTAAACCAAAATCTTCATTATCAATATTATATGATTTTCTGAAAACTTAAGATACTTAGAACATTTCAAAACTATTGAAATCTCATCAGACTATTCTTTTGAGAAAATTTATTAAAATGTACTTTTTTTTGTTAACCCTTCAAATATCCATTTATTGAACAGTACATTTTATAATACTATTATGAAAATGAAAATTTTACATTTTCGTCAATTTTTGCTATTGCAGTCTACTGTCCCCTTAATAACTTTATGTTTTTCCTCTTATGTTTGCGTAGAAATGCATTACAAAAATGTATATATTCGTCTATTTGCAGAGACCTAAATATAAACAAAAATTGAGGTTTCAAAAGCAGGTTACTAAGATACGTGGGGGACATCGATATTATGGGCGCATTTCATAGTTTTGGGGCAGGGAGATAAAAAAAAACTATCGTCATTCTTGGAAATACATATTATTATGAACCTAAAAATAATGTCACACCATAGGAGCCTTTTATATTCTCTATGTCACCGATGCTAACAGGAGAGAGAAAATCACTTTTTGCTTCAGGCGTCTCTTACCTCCACCACTAAAGTGGGTATCAAAATATTAGATTTAAAAGATAAGGAAAGTTTCAGAAAGACGTTATTTTTAGGTTTGAATACATTTTTTGTTCATTTTTTTATCATTTTATATGTAAGTGACAAAGTATATAATAAATAGATTAAAAAAAGATTGTTCGAATATATGCTTGCTGGAACACTCGAAGTATAATAAAAAATGGGCATGGATGCCAAATGAAAGATGATAATGCTAAAGCGTATTTCTAAGATTAGAGTATTCAAATTTAATAAATCACTGAAAAATTCATCTGAAACTCCAGTCGTAAAAAATTCAAAAAGTCCCTTTGCTCTCACACCATATCTTATTCATTTGATATTTTTTCAAAATTTAGTTCCATTAAAGCTAACAAACGAGAAAATCTATATTTCTGAAATTTGTTTCCGGTATCTTGTTTGATATATGCATGATTTAGATGTAAGATTTTCCAATTTTTAATTTAAGGTTAGAATGGATTAAACAACATTCGGAATTTTAATGTTTGCTGCTACAACTTTATGGTGAGCAGTACTGGTATACTTCTTTTTAAATAATTTTAATTTTACTTAGAATAACTAATAACTTAATTTAGATTAGAATTAGTAGGAATTTAACTTCATAGAAATAAAAATTTACTTTGCATTATTTTGTTTCTGATTAATTCATAACTTTACCAAATATTTACGATTGTTTAACTTATAATAATTATATGAATTGCAGTAATAGATTTCAAACCTATGTTCACCCTTCCAAATGAAATCTTTCTTCATTACTTTCAATAACATAATTTTATTATTGTTAAATTTATATTACTTCTATTCGTTTGGACTAGTTTTATAAAATATCCCTATCGTTTTTCTATCATAAAATAATACTAACATTTTTTTAAAAAATCTATTCTGTGCATATGCTAACTAAACACTGTTCTAAGAAATATTTGAATTTCATGTACTGTTTGTATTTAATCAAATTGTTCACATAATTTATTGTTAAATTATTAATTCCTTGCACTTACACAGTTTGTATGTCTTCTATTAATTCAGCATGATCTAATTGGGATGATTATTTTAGGGGGAAAGCCTTTGCCTCCGATGCCTCTGGTTCGAATATCATATACTGCCATATTAAGACGAGTTGTTTTCATCAGAACCACTTCTGCTTGCACTTTAATGTGGAATGGGATTTCCTTCTATGGCTTGGAGTGTTACAGTATAGGTTGCACGGAATATTCAAGAAATACCGATTTTTTTCACATTGATTTAAGAATTTCTAATTGTCTAGATAAAAGCGAATACACCCATATAATACTATATGTGAAAGACAATTCTCAGAGAGATGGTGGAGAATGGATACTGCCTAAATTATGTGTTTTTTTTCAGTGTCTTTGCTAAGCTGGCAATTTTACTAAAATATTTCAGTAAAATATTTTACTTTGCAATTGTTGCTGAAAAGACGCTAGAGTGCACAATCGAGCTTACTGTCTCTTGTAACACCGATATACTATAAAAATAGATCTATTTTGATGGTTAACTAACTTAAATTGGAAATTTCTGAAATGCTCGTTTGAAATTTGAGGGTTGAATTCATTTGAGCTTTGAATTTTTCTTTCAATGTGCAAAGACTGAGAGGAATTCCTGGGCAATTTATTTTGGTTTGTTTTTCTTTCATTTAGTTACGACGAAGGTATATTCATCTTCATCTGACATAAGATAAATTTGGGACACTGTTGCTCCCAATGGGGTTTTATTGACTACAGGGTTCTAAAATGCTGACACAGAATTGGTAGCTTAGTATATTGTCCTTCCTTTATTAAATAGTTTCAAAATGCATCTTTCAACATCGCATTTTTACCATAAATATGTGAACGAAATTTTTGAAATATCAGTAATTTTTGTATTTTTCTTAATCATTAAAGTAAGATGTTGTCAAATAATTTCTTTTTCTTTGTAAAGTATCCTCTAGTATTTTAAAATAGTCATAAAAAGACACTTATTTTCTTAGATATGAACAGGTATTTTGTACTTTCACGAATTAATTTTTAATGTAAGGTATGGAAAATTATTATTTTTTTAAAATTAATTTTTTAAACTTTTTAAATTATTAATTTGTTTCCTCTTATTCCGTGTGATGCACATAAATGCACATGTATTTCAGTTTTTGAATCTCCTAATCAGTTTGTACTTAATTTATTTATATTTCATATATAGATTAATCTTGCTGAGAGGTCAAACTACAAAATAAAGCCAACTATTCTCCTTCAAGCAGTCATAGCTTAAAGATCTGTCTGTCATCAGGAATAAAATTTAAGATTAGCTAATGCTGCTTTTGTTAAGCAAATTACTTTCTTTCATTTATAATATGTTTAATTTCATAACAAAAAGAAACCAATAGCGTAATACCAAGTTCTGAAAAAAAGATTTATTTACTAAAACAATTTCCTTAGTTAACTTATGCAAATATATTAAAATTTTTCCAAAATATTTTCCCGAATTTTTCTTAGCGTCAAAGCACCAACGACTGAAAACACAACGAAGATTTGTTAAGCAATATTTTATTTGATATAGACTATGTTTTAAATTATTTGTCAGCTTAATTAATCTAAGTTTCAGTAATATATTATATTTCAAGTATCAATAATCATACCGGCTTATTAAAATTATTTAAAAAATTTAATTTTCTACACTGCTAATGTAGAAAAATTCACTTAACTTACTGTATAATAAAAATTTAAGGCTAAACATACTTAAATTTTCCTTTATTAAGGACAACATAATTCAAAACCAGTCGAATATATCATGTTGTTTTTGAGAATCGGGAGAAATGAAACTGATCGCTTAAATGGATCATTTTAAATTTAAATCCTTCAGAAAATAATAGCATACTTCATTAAAATATTTTAATAATCTACGTTGTTAGACATTTATAACTGAACATTAAATTTATGATTTAGAAAAACATAATAATCAATTATAAAAATTAAAAATAAAATCATTTTCTATCAGAATATGCCGTTCATAGGGAAAAATTAAATTACCTTACTCAGTTTTTTGAAATTTATCTTAATGCTACAAAAGAGTATAGATCTTAGAACTAATCTTAATTATGATTTATTCTAATTTATTCTATTCAAATTATTCAAATTTCAAAGCACTTTAAGTCCTGATATTGATATTTAAAATGTTAGCATTTATTTTAAATTGCTGCATGAACATATCCAATGCAATTACACAATTTTTAACACAAGAAAATAATATGCGATATTTTCTACCTTAATTTAAAATTTTATTTTTCACTGTTTTGAAATTCGAAATATAGATACTTACCCCATGTCATAAAATGCTTCTGTGAACAAACACAAGGAGTATAAAGCAAAAGATAGTTTGAAATAAAATTCAAAATCAAACAACTGTTGTTTAAATTCCAATAATTCTGTATAATCATAGCAAGGGAAACTTTTAAATAATTTATTTTTATAATAAGCTGTAAAGATGAGATACACTTTTACTTTATACCCTTCGAGTACGAATTTTCCTTATCTTCAATAGTTTCTGCCATTATCATATTATTTGTATTTCTTGGAGCTCTGCTTCCATATTTTACCTGTGAAAATCTAAATCCTCATTGCACATTTTTATAATACGCCTGTCTGCTTTCTCAATCCAAAATGACCTTTAAAAATAGAATCTGTTGGATGAATGGTCATATATCTTTGCTCCTGTCAAGCATATACGATTGCCAACGTAAACAGATAGAGGAAATCATTCATCAAAGCATAAGGATATCTTGCTTTGTTGAAAGAGAGACAATCACTTGCCCTGAGCGATGGGTCACTGGAAGGACGTGTAATGAGCGTAGAATGTTTCATGGGCAAAGTTACGGATATGTGGCCCATTAAACTAATTATTGGACTGGACACATTTCAGGAATGATCCTAAGGAAAGCAATGCGTAATGCTGTGCTATTCTAACTACAGCTTTAATGTAACAAATATGTATAAATCAGCATTAAAGGGTTTCTATTTAGTCCTTTTTGATGGAGATTTATAGTAGAAACTAGAAATATAAGCTATAACGATTTAAACTATTTATAAAAATAATATTTGAATTAATACATTTAATTCCCATTATTGTTACTAATGGACTTTATAAATAACTTGCATTTAACATAAATTATTTGGATTTTTATATCAAAGTGCTAAGCACAAAATTTAGAAAATTAAACTTTCAGTGTTAAGCTTCATATTTCATTATTATTTAATGTTTCAATTATCAATATTTTTTTCAACTTTATTGCAAGCATTTAGTAACTATGAAGCTCTTAATAACTTGTTTTTTTGTTGTTTTTTTTGCTTCCTTATTACTATCACACTTATTATGTTTTATTGTTTTTCTTCTTACAAACATTCATATTTAAAACACTCAACATACTTTTTATTTTGCAATTTAGGTCATTTAAACATTCTTTACTGATACTGAAAAATAAAACTTTATACATAAATAGAAAAAATTATATTTTGTTTAGTAAAGGAAACGCTGAGAATAAAGTTAAAATTTAGTGCTTGAAACATATAAAACGATATAAATTGCAATTATATCTCTGAAATTTGGCAAACAGTAAATTTGTTGATGATAACTCTCAGAGCCATTACATACCTGACAATTGTAAATAGGTAATGCAGAGTTTTCGTTAAAAAAGAAAAATACATTTTTGATTCAATTATGGGTGTTTTATATAATCTTTATTCTTATTTCAAAAGTGATATAAAAAAATAAGTAAGAGAAACATGATCTTAACCATTCTTAAAGTCATAGAAGTCTAGAGGGTTTCATAAAATTACTGAATTTTAATCCATAACACAAACAATTCATTCTTATACTTAAATATGGAATATTAGGAGAGGAAGTAGAAAACAACTCCCTAGAAAATAAACAATTTAATAATTATTTCAACAAAAAATATATATCGATATCACAGCTACATTTCAATATTACAATGTGTGTGGGGGGAGGGGGTGTATAGAACATGAAAAATTCTTGTACAATAGTTTAATGATGCAATAGTATGCATTTTGTATTTCAGGATAAAGACAATAACGATATTTTTGACAATACTTCGATAGATAAGGTAGGAATGTGTAGGCGGTCTTTTCTTTAAGATAAACCTTTGTAACATAAAAAATAGAACTAATGGAATAGTAATTAACTAAATTGGATCGAACATTCTGATTTATAAAAGAAATTAACTTTATGAAATCCATATGTGGAGACTCTGTAATTTGAAAATTGATTTTCTTGAAGTATAGAGTAAAGTTCTTTAAGAATTTATCAAAATCTGCATTATGTAGAATGGTGACTGTAGGAAGGTCATGATAGTTTAAAGTCAAAAGCTGCTCCTTTTATTATTATTAAGTATAACAAATTGGGCTTCCTGAGTATCTCTACTTATTTTTCAGCACATTTCAAAAATATATGGTTCGCATTGCTAGATTTTTATTCTTTTAAAAATTGTGTTCTCGAAGAAATACGAAGTATCAACTAATGATATAAAATATATAAATTTAAAATAGATTTAAAATATATTTGTAGTAATGAATACTGGAACTAATACCATGATTAAGAAAATTCTTTAAAAATATCAACTTTTATATCTCGATAAGTGAAGTGTTATTGTTCTGACCTAAAATGAACTATTAAATACTTTTAGGGTTTTAAGCAAAATTGAAGGTTCCAAAACAAAGGATAACAAGCATCAAATAAAAAAAAGGTTTCCTAAAAATATAATTCAAATAAATACAATTAACTACATTTCTCCAAGGAAGTTTCAGAAGATACTTAACATTCACACAGTATGAAATTGCCAAGTGACAAAATTATGAAAGTATCAAATTTCTAAACTTTATTCTATGACCTGAACTAAAATTAATGTTAGAAAACACAAGATTTGTTCACTTGTATTTTAATTCTGTTATGAAATCAGAGAGTATGATGTTAGCTTGTTTCTACATTTTTTCAGAACGAAATTCCCAATCAAACTATGGTAGACAGCTACCGTTAGAGATGATATTAGATACTAAATAATTCCCCTTATATATTTTCCTTATAACTATATAATTTGTTGAACTGACTAAAGTTATCAGAGGTTTAAAAAAAAATAATATTTTTCCTAGATGGGTTCATAAAATTTCCCCTTCTCAAGAAAAATGTCATAGAGACTTATGATGGATAATTAGACCTTTTACTTTATAAGGTGATAAAGGAAAACACTGTAATCATGTAAAAGATAGAAGTGTCATTAAAAGTTAATGTTACACTTAATTTTTGATGCTCATTTTTAATGAGACCGTGAATTAAAATTTGAGGTGGGTTCAGTCAGTAAAAATGCAGGAAACAAATTTACTTAAAACATTAAACAAATTATTTGGAAACGAGCTCTAATTTTTTTTTTAAATAAAGTATTTTCATAAGAGCTTCAAATTAAGCTTCAACTTTATTACCTTATTATAGTTTGTTTATTATTTACATTTTTTTTTATTATTTTTCACTCGCGTGCTTAAAAAATATTGAATTGTTTTAAATTCCAGATATTATTTTAAGATTTAAAAATGCTAATTAAAACTATAAATGACTATTCATTTTTATTAATTTTTCTTCAAAACAGCAAACAAATCAAAAATGCTTTTTTATTGTTAATTTTTCAGATACATGCAATATGCAATTATACTTTAAAATAAAAATAAGAAATTTTACTAATAAAGGAAAAAAATCTTACTTAATTCAAAATCATGCATCTTAAACTTGTCACTTTTCACAGACAACCCCTCTTTCGAAGGCAGTGATTTTAAGCCAAGGGAACGTCCTTTGTGTCAGCAGCTCCATCTAGGTCCAAGAGTATGTCTAAGCTTCCATGCGTCACATTCACTTGCACAGCCCCTTTTTACCAGGCACATTCACACACCTCGCAGAGAGAATTCAGACGAAGAACAACCCTGCCCGGACCGAGACACAAACCCGGGGCTCCCAGACCATGTAGGAAGGTACCCCCCCCCACACCAAAGTCAAGACGCCTGCTTCATCTTGTTGTTTGACATGCTATGAATAACATCAAGTTACGATACGCAGGACATAAAAGAAAATATATCTTAAATTTTATATTCAGATAAATATTGCAACTATTTTATAATGCGTGTTAATAAATTTATAATTGGTAAAAAAATAATAAAGTATGGGCAGCAAAAACTTAATTTTGTGATGTATAATACGATAATTTTATAAAAATTATAACATTGCACTCTAAAAATTCTAGAATTTCTCTACATATAAAAAATACAAGAATTTTTCTGGATACAACCTTTATGTCAGTTTAAAGTTCTATCCTTTTAGTCTGGTGAACTCGCCTAGAATTCATCAGACCAGAAATGACCCAATGTTAAATTGCTTTTACAAAATAAAAATAGCCCAAAAGAAAACCACATTTTTTACGTTCTTCCCGTTTACAAAAATCACACTTAAAAAGAAGAAAATAAGTTGTTTTTCAGAGCAACAATAGGATAAAGAAATAAAGCACAATGCCGAGTACTTCAAAAGATGATGAGATTGCTTACCGAGAATTTTCTGTATTATTTTTACAGAACCATCTAAGTTCCTAAGCAATTGTTGCTCAGACGCTTTTCAAAACACACCCCCATCATAGCGCACCTAAGAAATGAAATAAATGAAAGAATAAGTGTAACAAAGGGCAATATACCCAAAGGGCTTTGACTCTCGAGTAGGTGAGACTTTCTCCAGCAACAACAAAAAATTATCACTTGGGGAAAACTTCTCAAATGTGTAGAATGTATTATACATTTTGGAATGTTGTTGAATATATTGATATCGGATCGATGTGTATTTTAAGTCAGGATTAAATGAATCTTGAATAATTCATGAGAAGAATGTTTCATCTCTTATTGTTTGTTAGCCCTAAATTGATGGGATGAAACTAAAAGATTTATTGAATCTTTTCTTTGTATAACATTTTTATAGAAAATAATGTTTAGAAATTTCATGGTTTGCAGAATACCTCAGCTACAATTTATCTGTTGTTTAACAAAACTTATATAAAATTTGAATCAAGAAAACAAACTTCGACTTTTAAGAGGAGAGATTTAATTTATAGCTGAGAAGATTTAAGGGGGAAGGGAAATTTTTGCATTTTTTAACTTTTTTTTCCTCTGTTGTGAAGAAGAAACTATAAAATTTTCGTCTCTATATTTCTTGCAAAGCTTTTTCTGAATAAAAAAAAATATTACATTACATTCATGCTTATAAATTGCGTTCAATTGTTAATAAATGAAGGAATAAATACTATATTCGATAATATTCAATACTTGTTTAAGTAACACTTGCATTATAATTTTAACATATTATAACTTCGTGTAAATCATGAAAGAATAAAATTACAGGCAGCAACTTTGTTCTTTCCGTTAAATTTACAAAAAGAATTTTCCAATATTGAAATATAGATTTTAGGAATTTTAAATAACTGTATTGTATCTTTAAAAAAATACAATCAAAAGACTAACAATGCAGTGTGTGCAATATAGAAAAAGATAAACAAATTTATTTTACAAAAGTAAAAATAAAACTTTTTTCTTTATATATTTGTGTAATACTGGGAAATTGTGAACATATATTTTTAAAACTTTTATGACTATAAAAAAAAGTATTTCTTTCAAATTTATAATAAAGCCTTTTTTAAACAAGTTTGGCAAATATAGATGAGAACTTTAAGAAATTAAAAAAAATTATTATACCTTCAAATATTTAATGAAATGTCTAAAAATATAAATTATGTCATCATATATTGTTTTAATAGTTTTGAAAATATGTGTATATTTCATTTTATTTATTAAAATTGTTAAATATGTAGATATATCTCATTAAAAGTATTAATATTCACTAAATTCATATGATTTTCGATTATCCAATTAATGAGCACCAGTTCAGTTAATTTTTTAAATGCATTTATGTCATATGTTGTATAATTTCGATGGCGTTTGTCTTAGGCACGTCTTATTCTGTAAAAACCTCTAAGTGTAAAATTCAAAATAAACAATGCTTACTCAATCGTTATTTCTTTCATTTCAAAAGCATATTCGTTACTTAATATTGCTGGAAGAAATATAGCCATGTGACTAATTGATAAATGTTATTTAAAAGGAGGAGGGACTTCAACTTAAAATATTTCAACATATGACTACAGTGCTCTTTTATCTCTAGAGTTTTCATCAAGCGTGAGCCTTCAAAATAAAGCCAGGGTGATTTGTATTCCATCTGGGCAGTTGGCGAGCTATACATATGACTTCAATTAAATTTTTGAGCCGTGACGATGCACAATCATTGTGAAAATAGGAGAATGCTTACATTTGTGTTTGATTATGGTTTTAACTGGTTTAATGGTTCCGACAAACTCTTATTTTCCATCATTAAATAAATGTGAGATGCAAGTAATTGCTTTGACTGGCTGTAGATGGTACTGGCAGAGCAACACTACAAAGTAATGACAACATTTGATACTAAATTTAAACTAATGTAAGCAATTTTACTCTATTTCTTTTAATTCGATTATTCAAATATTTTTCTCCTTGCTCTAATACTTATTGAACAGACTTGAATATTTATGAAGAGAAAGAACTGGAGGTGTGAATTTAATACCCAAACTTAATATATACCACGAAACTTGGATTTATTTTATAAGTTTATTGTTTTATTGCATTTAGATTTAAAAGATTATTTAGTTAAACTGAAATAAATGATACGTATTGTTTGTTATTAAAATGTGTAGTTAAAAAAATAAAAATATCAGTTTTGTTCGCTAAACTAAGAATTTATAATGGTAAATAAATCCTGATATATCACAAAAAAGTTAAATTTTTATTATGAAGAGACTCTTTAAATATCCCTAATCTGTCACTTTAACTTTTGCTCATGAATAATTCATGCTCGAACTAAAATGATTAGGATTATCTAAACCCTTTTATTCTTCTTATTCCTGCAATAATATTCGAATTAAAAGAACTTGTAAATGTAGAATAGCATAAACAACGATATTAATGGTATTTAAATTGATAACAATCCGCTTACAAATAAAAAAAAACAATCAATAGCTCTGTTGTTAAATTGCAGAACAGTAAATATTGTGCAAAATGTAAAATATGTACGAATTATTTATAGAGTAAAAATCGTGTTTGAAATATGAGAAAATCTTTAATTCACCTATTGTAGTATTGAGAAAATTTTATATACCTTTTGTTAGAATAAAAAAGGTGCATAAATAGCTATAAGCATTTTATGTTTCATTATATTTTTCTCAAATAATATTACTCTTACTACTTTCACATTCACTATATTATTTGCAGTAATCATTAAATTTTTTCTTCAAATATATTTATACCGGAGACAAATGATACTCCCCTTTCCAGTGTTTATTTGCCCAATAGCCACTCGAGTTTAATATTTCTTATCATAAGGCAACATATACTTTGTCTCTTTTTTTATCCACCTTTTCACTATCTTTCTCGCTCATGTTCCTTAAAGTTACCCAGCAATTACAATACAGCATCCTGCTCTTTAATGCAAAAACGACCATTAGATAGTCTACCCTGCTTAAAGAAGATCGTTTATCTTGTATCCTGTCAAGTATATACGGTCCTCCGCGTAAACAGATAGAGGACACCATTCATCAAGGTACCAGTATATCTTGCATTGTTGAAGGAGAAAATGTAATCATTTACCCCTGAGCGATGGGTGGTTGGATGGCCATGTAATGGACATAAAAGCTTTGATGGTCAAAGTATCGGGTAGCGTGCCCTCTTTAACAATCATTTGGCTGCAGGCATTTCAACATCCAAGTTATAGAAAAGTTAGTCTTGTAAGAAGCAAAAAATTAGTTGGAAAGCTTTTTTTAAAAGAAATTCAATCATTATTGTTATAAAATTACTGTAAAAGAAAGGAAAGGAAAATATTTACGTAATGATTCGTATTTTTACATTAATTTCTAAGTTTCATGGCCATTTATTTTAATGTTACTTTTCAGTGTATTTCATTGATTTTTTTTTTCCTGTTGATACTTATCATGAATTTTATTTTATTTATTTAAAATATTCTGAAGATAATGTCAATCACTTAATGATTTTGAATAATTATAACATTTAATGGTATTTTAATTCATTTAACGAAATGTATATAACATATACTATTTTATATCATAATGTATACGTTTTATATGGTACGCTACAGTATATGGTAGTTCATAAATATTTTTTCCTTTCTTATCATTAGGGTGCTTCTTATATTACACTATTAGAAGAGTACAATAGACTGATGGTAAGGCCTGAACCTGAGCGAAACCTGCTTCCAGAGAAGAACCATCGTGTAAACGGGTCTGATGTAGGCTAAATACGTAGGAGCTAAAGTTCCTCACGCTGGTGTTGTGCAGAAATTTAGGTAAGTGTGTTTGGAAGTGGCTGAAAACTACGAAGTTCCACACAAAAATGTTGCTTTAAAACGAGACGTTAATATAACTAAACTAAACATATTACATTATAAATATCTGCCAATTCTTCCAACTCAATACTTTACTATCATTGAAATAAATATCTAAAACATTCTTTTCCATATCCCATGCGAATGATCTGGAATGTCATACTTAATACAAATAGTGATTGTGAAAGATATTAGGGAATCTTGTTTGATTCTATTTCCAATAATTGAAAATCGAGGACATAAAGCTTCAATCAAGACATTTTTAATTTAGCATGAAATTAATAATTCTTAAAATTTATGACGAAATGTAATATTAATGATGAAAATTATTTTAACAAGTGATCAGTAATCACATATAACAAAGGGAAAAATGTATTAATATCTTGTTAAATGCCATTAAAGTAAATAATGTTGTTGAAAAATAAATATTGTTCCATTCCTAGGTGTAAGAAATATCCTTCAAACTTTTCATTTTGATATTAAAATTCTATAATAACACGAAAGTTTAAAAAAGTTTCGTTGCTTTTACATAGGAATTATTTTCAAAAAAATAGAAGGATCATCTAATTTTTTGAAAATATTAACACAGGAAAGCAAAATATTTAATTTGTGAAATATTTGATGATGCTAATAAGAGTTAGGCTTTCACTACAGATATTTCTTATGGAAGTTTTCTCAGCTTTACGTCGGCCTACTATATTTGGAAAAATAATCAATTTTACATATTTAAAAAATAAACAATATATTTCTTTAAAATTTCTGGAAACTGATGATTGCTGTTGTTTAAAAGGCCATAGATATTCTAATTGTAATCTTTTTTAAAAATTTTATTCTTATAGCAAAATTTTTCAATCAATCAGATAGAACTGGAGCGTGAAATATGAAACATTCTTCCCATAAATTGTTCAAAATTTATTAAATCAGAGTTTAAAGAATCCTAGTATTTGATTCAGATGCAATCGGTGGACTGGCGATGGTGATATGCAAATAGATTTTCCAAAATTTTACTTTTGTTGGAGCATTTCGACACTTTTTCGGTCCAAAAGCCCTTAGGCAGATTGCAGTTAGGTTGCTTCTCTTACTTATTTTATATCATAGATTTATTGGTTGAGCTATGATAAAGGAATATTTTGAAACATGAGGGGTGATGCATTTTGAACATTAATTAGTGTTGGTCATGAGCGATACATTTCTTGTAAAATAAAAGCATTATTGACTGTGATTTAACAGTATTTTGTTGCAGAAATTATAGTGTTTTCTGTTAGCATTTGTTCTCATTGTCATTTTTGGCAGGTTTTTTTCGAGTCCTTTTGTTTATCATAAAATTTAAATAATACAAAGAATAATTTATATTAAACATTTTATTATTTGGTGTTTAAGGTTTAATTTCAAGCTTGGTTGTTAAAATGAAAATAAATCTTTAAGAAGGAAATAAAAGAAAAATAAATATCAAAAAATAGATTATTCTTCCTTTAACTAATAAGAGTTCTTATTTCTAATTAAAATTTAAGTTAAACGAATTAAAAATTCCATTTTATAGCACTGATTAAAAAAAGACAAAATAAAATCTGATTTAAAGTACAAAAAGCTTGAAATATTTAATGTTTCAATTGGATCATTTTCCTCTTAAGTTATTAAAAAAGAACTAAAGAATTCTCTTGAATTTCAAATTTGACATAAGAGCGAGGTGAATCTACGTTATAGAGATTTCAGCATTTCAAAAGATAAAATATATTTTATTGGTTTTGGGTCTCAAAAATTAAATCTTGTTACTTGAAATAGCAAATTCATACCAAGACATAGAAATTAGTATATTAATCTGATCATACAGAAATACAAATTTATGCAAGGGATAAAAGTGCAAAACTTTAGTAATGCATACAAAAAGGATTAAATCATTTTCTTTTAAATTTAGGATATCTAAAACTTTATAAAACAGTTTGTTACCTTTTTTAATCCTACTGTACACTATTAAATAAAAGCTTTGAAGCAAACAAAAAAACTATCTTGCTTGCTTTAGATATTGTCAGTAAAACCTGCATGCATTAAATCCCCTCCCATTGTAGTTTTTTCCTTAATCGCTAATTTTTTTCTGACATTTCTTATATGAATTTTCTTTGCCCTCGGAGGATATTATAACTCCCAGGTGACTCTTGAAAGCTCTGCAAAGTTTTATCTTCAAACTTTGTTCTTCTTTAATTGAGCTTATTAAGTCAAAACGTTCATGGAGATTGAGATCAATGCTTCCAATATTTAAATTCTTGTGTCAATATCTTAATTCTTTTGTAAAATGAAAGATTTTCGGTTTCGAATTTTTTGTAGGTATGAGTATAGTCCTTTTTCCGTTTCGATATGACAAATTCGGATTTCTCCTTCCTTAAAAATACCTATCTCTTTTATCTAATTGAAATACAGATCTACTTCCTAAGTTAAGTAAATGATAAAATGCTGCATATAATAAAGTCATGCGAAAAAAAACATAATAAGACTTTAACATTAGATTTCTTTCTAGAACTTTTAATTGCTCTAATACTTATTAAAACCATAAATTCAGAACACAAGATTCCTATGAAATACCAACGAACTTTCCAAATTAATTTTACTCTGCATAAATTTTCTAAATGCTGTAGAAACATATTGGTTCCCTTATATTAATTTAATATTTTTATAATACACCATATGCAATTAACAGGATAATATTTAATATTCAGTATTTAACCATTATTAATATAATTTATGTATTCTTCGAAATATTTTTATTTTCTTATTTTATCAAAAGAATCCCATATTTCTCAAAGCCATATTTTTTCTGAAATTATTTGTTTCAAAGTTTTATGTCAATAATAATAGGTTGATAATTATATTTTTCATAATAATCCCATCAGATTCACGAACAAATGACCTACCTTATATGATGAAGAAATATTTGAATCACTGTCTTCTGAAATTAAATTTACACTTTCAAATTTTCATTTTTTGGAAGTATGTAAATATTAAAACAACAGGAAATTATTTTAGCAAACTAACGCAAGATTTCAAAAAACATATTCCTTGATAATTCTATGTGATGAAATACTAAAAAACTGGAAAGTTATTTCTTCGAGTACAGCACTAACAGTTTGATAATTTTCTGCAGTAAAGTAACTTTTATTTTAATTGTCAAATTGTTCGATTATAATACAATATTATTCAAAATTGAGAAATCTGTAAATAAGAATTTCTTTTTTTTTGTTTTCATCAAATTAAAGAAATGAAAGTAACTGTATAACATTTATTTATTCGGTTAATTCTACTAAGATATTCAATTTACTGATCTCGTTTTGTTGAATATACTCATATGAAATGAAAAACTTAGTGAATTTTTTTAAAGCATTAATTAAAACTTTCATTAAACCTATTTCTCTTTGCAAGCTAATTAAATTTCGTAAGCCAGTCTATTGTTAAAATTTTCTTTAAATTTCATAATTACTTAAAATCGTCTTTTTTAGTATATTATTTTTTGTCTTAAGTCCAACGATCGATTTCCATCAGATTATATCGTTCTCTGTTTAATTCTACAAATAAGGATCATTCGTTAATAAAATTTATCAATATTAATCACATTTTTGGGATTAGATTAGAGTCTCTCATAAATTTCTTCATACCTCGTTAGGAATGACTTTAACTACCTATATTTATGTAAACGTATATGATTATTCATTAGCCATCAATGATATCGGTTTTAGTCACTCCAGTTACCTTTTAAAGAATATTTTTTGGTAACAAAGTATCTTAAAAAATAAGCAATTAAACATGGATAGGCAAAGTGTGGATTTTCAACACCATTCATTTTAGAAAAAGTGAAAAACCCAAATCCAGATTCAAGAACAAAGAGAACATTTGTAATCTTTATGAGAAGGATGTTATAGCTATTACAATGTGTTATGAGAGGGATGTTATAACTATTATAGCAGTTATTTAAGAGGTTTAGATGTAGCAGTTTTGGTGAACGATTCATACTCAAACAGATGTCTGTTAAAGGCAGAACAGATATTGGCATTAAAAGTGCTCGTAGTTAGTAGAAGCTGTTAACAGTTCCTGAAAAACTGTATGTACGTATCCGATCAGGATGCTGTTTGTTAATTAATGTACGTTTCGGGATTTGTCTGAATTCATAAGCACCAGATTGATGAACCATATATATATCTGCATTGTGCTTCTCTATCGATATAAGAGAGATCCTGTTGTAAAGAATTCTGACATTGGAAAATGAAGATGGATTATAAGTCAGAATGTGTAAAAACCTTTCTTATATGGACAATAAAATTTCAACTATTGCGATTCTTGAACTTCCCTTGAAGAAAGAGTATTTGTCAATTTAATGGAACTGGAAAGATTTAGGATCGCAGACAATCACAAGCTCTGAAACAAACTATTCTGTAAGAAAACCAGACTGAAAAATTGAATGCAACCATGAAAGAAAAATGTTCAGAATTTTTTTACCAGTGAGGTTCATTTGTAAACATGGCAATGCAAAATAGCATATTGAATTAAATAATTTAGTGATAATAGTTCCTAATTTTTAGGGGAATAAAAATATATATTCCGATGATATTTTACAGGTAAGTCTCATCATTTTTGGAAAAAGAATAATGAGGCATAATCAGATACAGAACAAAGTGATGAAAAAATATTTCATAAAATCAATCAAACCTGAACAACAAACGTCGGGTATTCAATTCGTATAAAGAAACGGGAAGTTATTAGAAAATCTTTATGTTAATTCTCAGAATGTGTAAACCAGTTCCTTAAAAAAGCTTTTAAAAATAATGTATTGAAATTCTTCGATTTCATATTATCTCTCATTTAACAATTTCGTATATTAAAAGCTTTAATTTCTGAATTATATTATTAAAGAATCATCCATTCACAGATGAAGGTCGCCTGTGTTTTTGTGTGTAATATTTATGTATAATAATTAATATCTATATATTTCAATTTTACTGAATTTTTGTGTTACTGGAATAATTTCCTTTAAATATATTAAAATTTTCATTGCGAATTATTTTTATTGTTATTTTGAGTCAATATATCTGATTCTGTTTAGTAATGAATTGGATGAAAATGGTACTTCTTTCTTTACAGTTTTACTGTCCTTTAATGGATTCCATACAATAAGAGATATTTTTAATAAATTCAGCCTTCGGCAATATGAGCCGCAATTATTGTTGAAGTCTTTATTTATTAAGTATTCGATCTTGAATTTTCATTGTACTCTTCATAATTCTTTCTGTACAGATTGGATCACTTAAACAACATATCACTTCATGCAGAATTTATTCCTTTCAACGCCTAAAAAGGATTAATTTTTCATAAGCCTTTTTCGGGTCCAGTTTTTTTTTAAATTAAATATTTTACGTGATACACATGCTTATATTCATTATAAACCATCTAATATATACCTTTTCTTTTGTCATTTCATCATCATAATATTAGAATCTATGAAATAACGACGTATTACTCACATTTAGTGGGGTAAATCTCATGATGAAATCAAACAATATGAATAATTATTTTAATTATTGCCTCAGAGACTTCTAATAAAAGGTTTATTTGTTTGATTCTGCAAATACATGCAGAATTACTCGTGTATTTAGCCCTAATATATGAATGAAATTCTAATCATTTTTTAAAGTATTGGTTTCTGAAATTTCCTTTTGAGAGTATCAATATTTTGATTGTATGCAAGATGAATCATCACAGCACTTCTTTGAAATTTCTTTTTTCTTTGATACCAAGTATTACTTTAGTTAGTTACATTTACTCAGAAAGCTTTTTTGTCGATTGGAACTTATAAAATACATTTATCTTTTCTCTTTGATTGTCATTCTTACTTCTTTCGGTTCTCAGTATAGGTTATTATCTAATATTCTGCTCTTGTTTGATAATCGTATGCAATTAAAATTCACCGTTTCTTATTACATTAATCTTTGAGAATATATAATACCTTAAGATCGTTTTCGTTTCAAAAGTTGTAACTAATTTAATCTAGTTGAATTCTTTTCTTGTATTTTTTAGTGATTGCTCAAATTTTAAGTCATGTACTGATAATATCTGTGACTTCCCTTTCTGACAATTCATGTTCTATTGCCCAAAATGGCACATTTTTTGAGAGAGAACTGGTAATAAGCAGTCGTCTTATTTCCTATTCATGAAGAATAATGATTTTGCCCGGAGTTGTATTTACATACAGAATAAAGGTAGAACACGAGGAAATTGAAGGAAATAGCAAGATACCTCAAGGGATCATCATTCTTCTGAAAGAGAAAATGAGAAAAAATGTGAATATTCTAGGCCATAGTTAATGAAAGCAGTCTCTTGGTGATTGTGAAATGAGTAGTACGATTTCTAACTATTGTGGAGAAAAAATAGAATTAATTCATCATTAAATCATGAAAGTTTGAGGAAATATTACATACAAAGGTTGTAGTCAGTTACATAAAATAAGAACAACAGAATTAATTCATTATTAAATCATACAGTTTGAAGAAATGTTACATAAAAAGGTTGTAGTCAGTTACATAAAATATGAACAAAAGGCCTAATATTAAGCTGCTTAAAATTCACGACACTCGTTTACACATAATCTGAGATTTACTCAGAGGTGCCCTTCCATCTAAATCTTAGGGTAGAGACATTCAGATAGTTTGTCGATTTTTTCAGATGAAGAGATTTAGTTTGTTGTTATAATTCTATCAGCCTAATTACCGATTCCGCAAATGAATACAATGATGGTTACTGCCAAATTTTATATTCCCCAAAAACTTTAAGCAATTTCCCGGCATACAGCAAAGATTTTTTCACAATTTCTGGTGGACATTTAGTATATATTGAGAAAAAAATAATTAATATATACTAAAAGTTTTGTTGAAAATAAAGTATGATAAACATAATTAGAGGATATTTAAAACTTGTATCCTTGTTGTTGGTTCAGTAGTCTAACAGCAAAGGATTTATAAAATTTAAAATTTCTGATGATGTTTTTTGTAAATAATTTCTGATGATATATTTTTTGATATTATTCGATGCTTAAATTTTAAATGTTACTTGCATACTTAATGAATTTAGCCTAAGAAACACCTAAACTTTCACTTAATATCTTGATTGATTTATAAACTCTATTTATGAAGTTAAAAGACTGGCATGTTCTAATTAAATTCAAGGATGTTCAAGCCTTGTCACGAACCCTATATTTGGATTGGAAAGTCATAGGATTGTTTGAATCATATAACTGGTAACATTATAGCATGAAATCGTCCTTGTATGCATTTTTATTTAAGATATTATTCTCAAACTTTATAAGAAAAATATGACAAATGTTTCACTATATCGTGATGTATTATTGTGATGGCAGACATATTACTGAAGGTACATCATGATGAAGACATGCATTTACAGAAATGTTTAATAAGAAACATGGAAATGGGAAAAATGATTCCTGATTCAAAAGGAATAAATATTGGTCACTAATTACACTTACGATTAAAAATGTTTTATTAAAGTTTTTGTGTTTTTATTAAAAAAAAATACCATAGTTAATAGTTCCAAGGTAGCCTGTAACATATTTTTGAAAAATTCATTAGCGATATGCAAGAGTTAAGTATCGCTTATACGAAGAAATTTTATAGGAAAAGGATTATTTAGCAAGTTCAAAAGAGTAAATGATTTGAACGGGAACAAAATCTATGTAACAGCATTTAGCATTTAATATAAATATAATGCTTGTATATATTTCATTAATATGTCAGTTCATTCGAAATCAATTTCAAAGAATAAAATATATTTAACTCATTATTTGTTTGCTTTTTTTGTATTGACATTTAATATTTCTATATTGCTTTTTTTCTAAATTATTTTTCGTTTCACTCATTTAACAAATGAAGAAAAATAAAGGAGTTACAAAGGATTTAAATTTCTTATCAATATATTTGTTTACATTTTAAAAATCTATTGAAAACAATAAAAAGCAGACATTTATAGCAATATTCTGGAATCACCTAGAGAATCCCAAAATATTATATGATAATGCTATAGAATCTTAAATAAAATTAGTGATCGATTTGAAAACTGCAGTTGGTTTTAAATTTGAGTACTAATATAAAATAATTATAAATGTTAATGTAATTTATATTTAAATGTGTGGATCTACATTCCGAAGCAGCACATTTATATTCCATTTTTACCATTACATAGCAAGAATTACATCATATATTATAATGAATGAAATTTTTAAAAACTTTCATTATCACGTGTATATAAATCTTTAAAATAAAGACATAACGCAAAGTGCTGTCTGGTGAAAATAGTTTTTCTCAAAAAATTTGAATAGATTCTTTAACAAAAGGTTATTACATATTATCGTCAAACATATATTTACATTTTTCGCCAACGCGACAACAAATAAGCACATATACGGAATAACGTATTTTAAATTCTGATTCTATGGATTTGTAAGGCTGATAGCTCATTTTCTTATTCTTTCGTCCTGCAGCGAAAAATATTTATTAGCTAAGAAATATTGGTTATCTTGGTTTTTTGTAAACCCATAATTATATTTTTTTAAATAAAATTGTGGATGTTTTTAATTTTGATTTTTTAATATTTTTTATATTACATATATTTATGAATTTATATTCTAAAAAATATATATTTATTGAAGAAGATAATTTGATTTATTTGTAAATATAATTGATATTAATTTAATATGAAATGGGCAGCTTATTAATTTTAATTCTAGAATATAAACTGATTTGTTCAATTGAAATTAGTGCATTTCAAATTATTCCATAAAAATCTTGCTGATTATTTGAATGAAAGCATTTCAATGTTTTTGCATGCTATGGTTAGAGTTAATTAAAAGTAGCTTCAATCAATTGGTCCAAGAATATTTTTTATAAGTTCCTCTAGACGTGTATTCCGCCGACAGCAACGACACCATTGAACAGGGCAGGATTGATATAAGTAACATAAAACTAATGGATACATACGCTTTCATTTTGTTTTGTTTTTTTATTCGAAATTTTATTAGAAATGTCTCAATTATATTTCAAGCAAACAAAAATATTCTCTTTTTCTGAGAATTGAAAAAATTGTTTATTTTGTCAAATTCTAATGTAAACAAATTTCGACTAATGAACCCATAGTTTAATTATGTAGCTATCAGTTTCAATCAAGATAAAAATTCAATTTAAGTTACACAAACAAATAAATAAAAGTAATTTACGAAATGATATTTTATCATTTCGTTATTAAAATATAAATAGCTTAAGCTGAATAAAGCAAAGGTTTATATAGAATTCAGGGAAAAAAACATCTGTCCTTGAAAATAAATGTTAAAACAATGACCATTAAATAAAATTAACAAAAAAAGCACCAGACATTGAACCTAATCTATTAATGATTATAAGAATTGAAATTAGATTGCTTGATAATTTCATTTAGAACTTCTAAATTTTGAAAATTCTCAGATTAAAATTTTTTGTCAATATCCTTGTGATTCGGAGCTTTATTTACATGTTTGAAAGAAATTCCACTGCTTTGGGGGTTTGCTTTCGTCATTTATGCTTTTTAAACTCAGCACATAAAAGCTCAAATGCATTACTTCTTTTTATACATTCCTAGGAATTTCTTTTCATTCGTTCTTAATATTTACCTTCATCTTTTGCTACAAGTTCAGAAACGAATATTAATTATGAAAAAGGCGTTAAATATAACATTTTCACTGGCATTTATTTTTTAAAATTTTGTTTATCATCAAATGAATCTAAAAGAAATGCAATGTTTATAATTGTTTTTTATATACTTAAAATTATAATTTACCTAGTTATTACCTACATGGAATTATCAAAACAATAATATTTAAAAGCTAAAAATAAGCAGTTACCTATTTGTTAATCTAAAACTTGGATAACAAATTTATATATTTTAAAAGAAACTTAAATTGTATGTTAATAAATCAACGAAAACCTTTCCAAAACAATTTTATTGATATTTAGGATTTAAAAAAAATGTTCTCAAAACTTAATTACCGTGCCATTTATTCAGTGAATACAAATAAAAATAATCCTTTATACGTGGGAATTTCATAATATTCACAAGTATCTAAATAATTATAATATCAAACTTTAATAAAATAATCTTAATTTTATTAATCAAAATATCAAATAACTACCAATTAAGTAAAATTATACCAAATTCACTTGAAAAGCAGTACCATGGTTAGCTAAAGCTGTAATGGGATTTCTAGTGCAAATGTCATAAATTTGCAAATGAATAAATGAAATAAGAAATATAATATATAATAAAAGAAGAAATGATTAAAAGAAATTTGATACACACTCAAACTAATCAGATAAAAGTGATCAACATAGTTAAGCATAAAATAAACCTAGTTTAATTATACTTTTCCAAAAAGATTTCAGAAGGATTTTTATAGAAGAATCTATATTTTCAAATATTCTTATAAAAATAAGAATATGCCACTTTTCGCTTTAATAGGTTTTCTTTAAATAGCAAATTAAGAACTGACTTCGTACCTCAGGTTTAAGACTATACCCTCAAGCTTTTTTCTCACTCATAGATAAGAATAACAGAATCACGTCTATGCTTTATCATTGCATCCAAAGTATTAACTTAATTCTTAATTTTGTTCAAGAGGAAATAAGCTCTCTTAAATACAAATAACAGAGTTTTCTCGAGAGCTTTCCAAGTGGGGACACATTGAAGTAAATGATTTCGGTGTCTTCCATCACTCTTTCTCAATAATTTTCATTAAAGTTATAAATCAAGTATTTAAAGTTTATGTCCAAGGCAAGGTTTTCGATTCAACAATAATGAACAATGACACTCGAATTATTTGAGAGAACTATTTATATACTGAGGATACTCAGTCATCATGATGTGCCTGTTATAAGGCTTTTCATTTCATAGTTTCATGAATGACCCAGACGTCATTTAACATAGAGTAAAACTGAAAAAAAAATATAACAAATAAATAATTCTCGTGAGTTGAAAATTTCACTCGAAATATATAGATACTTAGGGGAACTACAATTCTTTGTAAATTAAATTATAACATTATTCAATTATTTATTTTTTTACTGATGCCTAAAAAATTCGCTATGACTATAAGTGCAGGGCATGAATCAAGATGAGTAGAATTAGATTAGATTCAAAAATGAAAAACACATCTACATCGGCCTTATCTATAACAGTTAGGATTTGAGTCATTTTACCTCTGAGAGGCAGACAGCATTCTTCTGAAGTAGTCTCAAAATTTTAAGCATCTTGAAAAAATCCTAAAACATTTTTCGAGATACAAGTAAGGAGGCAAAGATGTAGCAGATTTTGTGCTAACCCATGTGCACCACGAGGAGGCCCGATACATTACACTTTAATTATATCGTTATATTATCTCGAATAAATCCTTGTTATTGGAATTTAAATAATCTTCAGAATTCGAATAAAATAATGAAAAATAATTATTTCATATTTTTAAATGGGTAATAATGCAGGCATTCGTAATGTTTCCAACTTATTTCATTAAAATAAGTTATAAAATTAATTGATGCAATGATACCTTCTCAAATACATAATGAATAATGATAAAATTTGAATATTTTGGAACTTTTCTGATTGTGAACAAAATTTAGAACCTATGTTATGGAATACTGGGGAAATGAGAGCTCAGTTTGAGTTGACTCTCTTTATTTTTAAATGAAATTTAAAATGAAGACGAGAGTAACATTTTTGTATTTCCCGTTACAATTACTAATCCATTTAAAATATTCAAACATTTCTATTTGAATATATATAAGCAGTTTTATTAGTTTTATTTAATAACCATTCTCTTTTCACTTTGAAGAAAATTAGTGCATCTAAGGCACTTACGGTAGAGCTTGAATTAATTATAATAATGTATTTTAAATGATGCTATGCTTGAGCCTACACTTGTGAAATTTCTTTTTAAAAAAAATCATTCCTTAAACGGTTAAATTCTTGATTTAAAAATAAGCTGAGCTGCATATGTATAGTCAATTTAAAACCTTATTGTAATGGAAATTTAAAATGATTGCAATTATATATATATATATATATATATATATATATATATATATATATATAT